>VZQC01011179.1:21940-55296 GCA_009823505.1 Rhizomys pruinosus | reverse complement strand
GAGAGAGAGAGAGAGAGAGAGAATAATTTCCAAAAAGAAACAGGAAAGCTTGGTGCCTTCAATCAGAAATATTAATTGGGTACATACAGTGGCCTTGCTTACATGAGCCTTCTTCTGATCCTCTGCAGGCATGCATGCACACTGGTGTGCTGCGATGCAGACAAAACAGTCATTTTTTGAGACAGGGTCCTCCTTGTAGTCCGACTGGCCGGACTCACTCGTGTAGACAGGCTGGCCTGAACTCACAGAGATTTTCGCCCTGTCTCTGCCTGGGTGCTGGGATTAAAGGCGTGTTGCACCACGCTGCCAAAAATGTTCTTACACATTGTGCTGATAATGGCTTTAGTAGTCTACACTTGACACACGCTGGGATTGAGGGAACCTCAAGAATTGGGAATTGGCCTCCATTGGACGGGCCTGTGGGCACAAAATGTGGAGTATTGACTTGGATTGTTGAGCAGGTGGGGAGGGCCAGCCGCACTATAGGTGGGCCCCCCTGGGCAGTTGTTATGTACCTATATAGAGGGCAGGCTGGCATGGCCAGGGGAGAAGCCAGTGGGCAGCCATACCGCCTGGCCTGTGCTATCAGCTCCTCCTCAAGTTCTGCCCTAAGTGCCTACCTTGGGTTTCCTGATGATGAACTAGACCCAGATGAATGTGAGCTTAATGAAACCCTTTCCCTCTCAAGATTGGTGTCATCCAGAGTTTTTTGTCACAGCAATTGACGAAACTAAAACACACATTAATAAAAATTGTTTAAATAGATTCCTCAGTGAGAGAGAGAGAGAGAGAGAGAATAATTTCCAAAAAGAAACAGGAAACTTGGTGCCTTCAATCAGAAATATTAATTGGGTACATACAGTGGGCCTGGCAGTTACATGATGCCTTCTCTGATCTCTGGCAGCATGCATGCACACTGTGTGCTTGCTGCAGACAAACATTCATTTTTGAGAAGGGTCCTCCTTTAGTCCAGCTGGCCTGGAACTCACTCCTGTAGACAGGCTGGCCTGAACTCACAGAGATTTGCCTGCTCTCTGCCTGGGTGCTGGGATTAAAGGCGTGTGTGCCACCACGCTTGCAAAAAGTCTTACACATTGTGCTGGAAATCTTTAGTTCTATCACTTGACACACGCTGGGATTGAGGGAACCTCAAGAATTGGGAATTGGGCTCCATTGGACTGGGCCTGTGGGCCATAAGATGTGGAGTATTGACTTGATTGGTTGAGGCAGTGGGGAGGGCCAAGCCGCACTATAGGTGGGGCCCCCCTGGGCAGTGTTGGTTATGTACCTATATAGAGGGCAGCTGGGGCAATGGCCAGGGGAGAAGGCAGTGGGCAGCCATACCTGCCTATGGCCTGTGCTCAGCTCCTCCTCAAGGTTCCATGCCCTAAGTTCCTACCTTGGGTTCCTGATGATGACTACGACCCAGGAGACATGTGAAGCTTATGAAACCCCTTTCCCTCACAGTTGGTGTCAGTCAGATGTTTTTGTCACAGCAATTGACAGGAAAACTAAACACACATTAAATAAAATTGTTTTAAATAGATTCCTCAGTGGGAGTGGTACCAGCCTAAGAAAGAGATGTATGTTGCAAGCAAAGCTGGAAGAGCTGAGCCGTCTAAGCCCTTTGGAAGTCAAGTCCCAGAAGTTGCACATGGAGCTACTGGACTTGGAGTTTGCCCTGCTGGTTTTTGGTCTTGTTTTGGTCCAGTATTTCCTCACTATGCCTCTATGCCTCCCTTTTGGAATGGGAATGTGTATTCAGTTCCACTGTACGTTGGGAGTTTGTAATTTGCCTTGTGATTTTACAGGAGCTTACAGTTAGGAGATTGGCCTGAGTCTCAGAAGAGACTTTGGACTGTAGATTTTTGAATGACATTGAAACTGGTAAAGACTATGGGGGACTTTTAAGGTTGGACTAAATGCATTTTGCATTTTATATGGTCAGGAGCCTATGGGGGCCAGGGAGTGGAGTGTGGTGGTTTGAATGAGTGTCCCCCATAGGCTTTAAGTATTCAGACATTTGTCTCCAGTTGATGGCACTGTTCTTGGAGGTCTTAGAAGGTGTGGCCATGCTAGAGGAAGCATGTTATTGGGGGCAGGCTTAGTGAGTTTAACAAGCCTCACGGTCTCCAGTTGCTCTCTCTGCTTCCTGTGCTCTTTGCGAGATGTGACCCTCGGCTTGCTGCTACAGCTGCCATGCCTCCTGCAACAATGGACTCTAATTCCCTGGAACCGTCAATCGTAAGCTCAAATAAACTCTTCCTTTTATAAGTTCTTTGGTCATGGTGTTTTATCACAGCAACAGAAAAGTGACTAATACAGATGGTGTCTGTTTTCTTTCTGGTATTAAACAGGTCAAGGGCTGGTGAAATGGCTCAGTGGTGCTTGCTGCCTAGTTCAATCCCTGAGACCCACATGGTGGAAGGCAAGAATTGAGTCCCCAAAGTTGTCATGCATACCTACATGCATATATACACACTGAATAAATTGATGGTACAAAAATTATTATTTGGCATTTTTGAGATAGGGTCTCTTCAGTCCTAGCTGGCCTGGAACTCACTCTGTAGACCAGGCTGGCCTTGAACTCACAGAGATCTGCCTGCCTTTGCCTCCCGAGTGCTGGGATTAAAGGCGTGTGCCACCATGCCGGGCCTAATTTATTATTATTTTTTAAAAAATATTTTATTTTATGGTGTGTATTCCCTGCATGTAAGTGTACCTCTGTCATGCAGTGCCCTCAGAGTACAGAAGAGGATGTTGTATTCCTTGAAACTGGAGTTAGGCAGCTGTTAGCTGCCATGTGGGTGCTGGGATTCGAACCTGGGTCTTCTGTAAGAACCACCAGTGTTCTTAACCACTGAGCCATCTCTCCAGCCCCTAATTTATGATTTTTTTTTATGTGTATGAGTGTACTGTCTGCAGGTAGGTTGTTGTATCCGTGTCACGCAATGCTGCAGAGATCAGAAGAGGGCATCAGATTCCCCTAGAACTGGAGTTAAAGACAGTTCTTAGCTGCCATGTGGGTGCTGGGAATTGAACCCGGGTTCTCTGAAAGAGCAGTGGGTGCTCTTAACTGCTGAGCCATCTCTCCAGCCCCAAAAGGCTTTTTTTTTTTTTTTGAGGCGGGGACTTCCTGTAGCCCCAGCTGGCCTGGAACTCACTCTGTAGATCAGGCTGGATTTGAACTCACAGAGATCTGCCTGTCTCTGCCTCCCAAGTGCTAGGATTAAAGGTGTGTGCCACCATGCCTGGCCCATCCTTATTTTACCCCCAAAGCCCTGGTTCATTTTCTGACATAAGGAGCTTTGTCCACCACTGCATACACAATTTTCACTTTGCCCAAAGATCTGTCCACTTATTTCATTGAGCTCCCTTTCCGGATGCTGCCTGTTCCACTCTGAAAATTTACATTTAGATGTGGGCGTTGGGCAGCATCTGAGGCTATTAGCCTCAAGAAGTAATCAATGAGAAATGGTTCCCTGTGGGCCAATTGCAAGTGGAGTTGTCACCAAAAACCAATTGTGCTGGCAGCTCTGGGTCACGAAGAGCATCCTGTCCCATTAGAAGTACCAGCATTTGCTGAGTCCTGGGATCTCTATACAGACAGTACTTTGTGATACATGAGTTGATGGAGGGATGGGAGATAGATTCCCAACACTCTTGGAACAGAAAGCCCAGACTTTTAATAGCATTCCTCTTTGGCAGTTTCTATAATACTTTTTGTATTAAAGAGTTAAATACCAAATATTTTATGTTTATAAAGCTTACTATATTGTCAGATTGAAGAGTTGGCGAATTCTATAGTCATTATAAGAACAGTCAGGAGGGGCTGGAGAGATGGCCTGGCAGTTAAGAGCACCGACCGCTCTTGTAGAGGACCCGGGTTCGATCCCCAGCACCCACATGGCAGCTGAGAACCGTCTTTAACTCCAGTTCCAGGGGAATCCAAAGCCCTCTTCTGACCTCCATGGCATTGCATGACACAGGTGCACAAACCTACATGCAGACAGTACATTCATACACATGAAAATAAAAATTTTTAAAAAAAGAACACTCAGGAACTTTGTGGGGTGTGGTGGTACATGCTTGTAAGGCCAGGACCTGGGAGACAGAGCTAGGAGAATCAGGAGTTCAAGGCCAGCCTCGTCTACATAGTGAGTCCCAGGACAACCTAGGCTATGTGAACCACCACTGCTTTACCTTCTGGTCCCAAAAGAACACTCTGTGATTTTTTTTTTTTTCATAAATTTATTTATTTATTTTTAACAAATCTAGACCCATGTTCCCGCTCATTCCCCCACCCCACCAGAGCTCGTGCATTCTGCCAAACATGCTTTCCATCTCTTAGTCTTTCTCAATATTTTCCATGGGGAAGTTGACTGTTTTGAGCAGAAGTTCACTGTTTCAGTCAGTTCTTTGATGCAGTAAATTTTCTGTTGTTGTTGTTGTTTTCCAAAATGCATTTCCCAACTGCTTTGTACAAAAGCTCAAGGGGCCCTACACAAGAAAGACTTACAACTGGGTAATTGGCACTAGCATCCACAGATGAGTGATACCATGCATCGTTTGATTTTTCTGGGACTGTGGTTAGCTTCACTCAGCATGATGTCCTCTAGCTCAAGCCATTTTCCTAGCAAAGCGTCGTGATGTTGTCTTTCTTTACGCTGCATAGAATTCCATGTGTAGATGTACCACATTTTCCTATCCACTCTTCAGTTGAGGGAATTAGGTTGGTTCCAGCTCCTTGCTATTGTGAAGAGAAATGAAATAAACATGGCCGTGCATGTATCTCTGTGGTGGCGTAAGTCTTGAGGTACATGCCCAGAGTGGTATGGCTGGTCGGGTGGCAAGTTCATTCCAAGTCTTCCAAGGGTTCTCCACACTGCTTTCCATAGTGGCGTACGAGTTTACATTCCCACCAGCAGTGGATGAGTGTGTTCCCCTTTCCCCACAACCTCTCCAGCAACTTGGTATCATTTGTTTCTTGATCTTAGCCAGTCTTATTGGAGTAAGATGATATCTTAAAGTAGTTTTTATTTGCATTTCCTAAATGATTAGTGATGTTGACAGTTCTTGAGGTGTTTCTCAGACCATCTCTTAATTCCTCGCTGTGAAGTCTCTGTTCAGTCTTTGGCTCCATCTAGGAGCGGTCGTTTGTTTTCTTTTTTTCTTTGTTTTTTGAGTAGTTTATATATATTCTGGAAATCAATGCTGTGTCAGATGTATCTGCAGTGAAGGTTTCCTCCCATTCTGTGGGTTTCTCTTCACTTCCTTGATTGTTTCTTTGATGTACAGAAGCTTTGAGTTGATGAGGTCCCATTTGTCATGTCGACCTTAATTCTTGTGCAGCTCTGTCTGATTTAGGAAGTCTTTTCCTACGCCTATTCTTGTAGTCGGCTGCCAACTTTTTCTTCTTCACCTTCAGAGTTTGGGGTTTCACGTGAGGTCTTTAATCCATCTGGTTGACTTTTGTACAGGGTGAGAGGTAGGGGTTTATTTCATTCTTCTACAAGTGTGATCCAGTTTGCCAACACC
This sequence comes from Rhizomys pruinosus, assembly GCA_009823505.1. Lineage (NCBI taxonomy): Eukaryota > Metazoa > Chordata > Mammalia > Rodentia > Spalacidae > Rhizomys > Rhizomys pruinosus. Next base: position 49,758 of record VZQC01011179.1, on the reverse strand, counting down.
ACTTGCTGAAGAGGCTGTCTTTCTCCATTGTGTGTTTCTTGGCCCCCTTGTCAAAATATGAGGTGGCTGAAATTGTTATGTGCTCAGATTTGGATCTTCGGTTTTGTTCCATTGTCAACAGGTCTGTTTTTGTGCCAGTACCAGGCTTTTTTATGACTAACCCTGTAGTATATTTAAATCTGGTATAGAGAGTCCCTCCTGTGTGATCTTTTCACTCAGGTTATTTGCTATTCGGGGCTTTTGTTTTTCCAATGAATTTAAGAACTTTGTTTCCAAGCCTGTGAAGAAACCTTGGGGAATTTTGATGGGATTGCATTAAATCTATACAAGAGTTTTGGGTAAAAGGACATTTTTGACATGTTAATTTTCCCAATCCATGAGCATGGGAGGTTTTTCCATCTTCTGATGTCTTCTTCAATTTCGTTTCTTTAAGGGTTTAAAAATTTGTTGTGAGGTCTTTTGTATCTTTGGTTAGGTTTTGTTTGTTTATTTTGTTTTTGAGGCTATTGTGAGTGGGAAGGTCTCTTTGAATCTTTCTCCAGTTGCTTTGTTGGTTGTAAGAAAAGGCCATTGATTTTTAAGGTTTTTTGTATCCTGCCACTTTGCTGAGCTGTTAATCGTTCTAGGATTTTCTGGTGGAGTTTTTTGCATCCCTAAGTAAACAATCATATCATCAGCAAATAGGGATAGTTTGACTTCCTCTTTTCCAATTATACTCCTTTAATATTCCTTTTCTTGCCTTATTGCTCTAGCAAGTGTTTCAAGCACTATGTTGAAGAGGAGTGGTGATAGGGGGCAGCCTTGCCGGTTCCACCTTTAAAGGGAATGTATTCTGTCATTTCCCCATTTAGGATGATATTGGCTGTGGGTTTCCTGTATATGGCTTTGATTAACTTGAGGAATGATCCCTCCAATCCCATTCCTTCTAGACTTAAGCATGAGGGTGCTGGATTTTGTCAAAGGCTTTTTCAGCATCAATTGAGATGATGTGTGGTGTTTTGTCTTTGATTCCATTTATTGTTTGATGTGTTTATTGATTTTCGTATGTGGAACCATCCCTGCATCTCTGGTATGAATCCAACTTGGTATATGGATGATCTTCTTGATGTGGGTCTGTAGCGATTTACCAGTATTCTGTTTAGAATTTTGGCATCGTGTTCATGAGGGAGATGGGTCCTATAATTCTCCTTTTTAGTTGGATCTTTGCCTGGTTTTGGTAAGAGAGTGATGTTGGCTTCGTAGAAGGAATTTGGGAGAATTCCTCTGATGTATACTTCTAAACAGTTTCAGAAATAATGGTTGTAGGTCTTTTTGGAATGTTTATAGAATCTGCTGTGAAACCGTCTGGCCTGGGCTTTTTTTAGTTGGGAGGCTCTTACTACATCCTCTATTTCTTCATATGTTATGGTCTGTTTAAGCTGGCTGTCTCCCTCTTGGCCAAGCTTTGGTGATTCCCAGGATTTCAGATATTCATCCATTTCTTTCTAGATTTTTCAAACTTGGTAGAAATAGGTTCTTGTAATATTCCCATATAATTTTCTTGATCTTTTCCTTGTCCGTTGTGATATTTCCTTTTCATCACAGATGTTATGGATTTGGGAGTTGTTCCTTCTTTCTTTTGTTAACTGGGCTAGAGGTCGTCTATCTTGTTTATTCTTTCAAGAACCAACTTTGGCTTCATACTGATTTTTTGTATTGTTTTCTTTGTTTCTGTTTCATTGATTTCTGCTATTTCTTCCTGTCTGTTGCATTTAGGGTTCATCTGTTGTTTGCTCAAGTGCTTTTTGCTGTAGTGTTAGACATTCACTTGTGCTTCTTTCGTTTTCCAAGTAGCACCCAGGGCTATAAACTTCCCTCTTAGCTACGTTATGGTATCCATAGGTTTTGTTGTGTTGTATGTCATGTCATTCAGTTCCAGGATGATTTCTTCTTTATCTCCTGACCCATTAATTCAGAGGGTGTAGCGCTCCATGTGCTTGGTAGGCAGAGCTGTCCTGGTGTGGATGTTGACTTCATTGCACGGGTGGTCTGAAGAATGCGTAAAATTATTTCAATCTTTTTGTTATTTGTAGAGGTTTCTTCTGTGTCCCAGGATGTGGTCGATGGGGGAGAATGTTCCGGGGGGGTACTGAGTAGAAAGTGTATTCTCTGGTATTAGGAGGAATTTCGGTAGAGGTCTAGGGAGGTCCATGGGATCATATCGTTCAGTTCAGATGTCTCTCTGTTTATTTTTGTCCTGGACTTCCAAAGGACTCAGTGGGGTATTGAAGTCTCCCACTATGAGTGTCTGGGGTTAGTCTGTGACTTGTGGTCCTGGAGAATTTTTTATAAGTTTGGTGCACCAGAATTTGGGCTATATTCATAGATTGTGAAATCTTCTTGATGGATTGTTCCTTTGATGAAAATGTAAGGCCTTCTTTGTCTCTTCTGATTCTTTTACTTTGAAGTCTATTTACCGATATTAAAATAGCAACATGCTTTCTTTTTGGTACCATTTGCTTGAATATTTTTTTCCATCCCTTCACTTTAAGGTGGTGCCTGTCTTGAAGGTAAGATGTGTTTTCTTGTAGACAGCATATCGATGGATTCTGTTCCTAACCAGTCTCCCAGTCTATGTCTTTTGATTGGGGGAATTTAGTCCATTAATATTTAAGGTTATGACTGATAGGTTTGTGTTGCTTCCTTTTGCCTTATTATCCATCTTGGTTTTGGATTTAGGTTTCTACTTCTGCAGTTATGCTTTTATTGATTTCTCCTTCTAGGGCCTGGGGTTGGTTCTCCTTTCTTCTGTTTCTTTGAATGCTTCAAGTATTCTCTGAAGGGTTGGTTTTCCGGACATGTAGTCTTTCAAGTTTTTATGTCATGGAAGATTTTCTCTCTCTCTTCCACATGATTGACTTTTGCTGGGTATAGTAACCTGGGCTGGCATCCATTGTCCCTCACACTGGGAATGCTTTGTCAGGTTTCTTCTTGCCTTCATCGTTGTGCCATGAGAAGTCCGTTGTTATTCTGATAGGTTTCCCCTTATAAGGTCCTTGTTGTTTTTTCTCTTGTCGCTTTAGAATTTTCTTTGTTTTGGGTGTCTAGCATTTTAACTATGATGTGGCGTGGAGAATTTATTTTCTGATCTTGTCTTTTTGGAGTTCTGTGTGCTTCTTGTATTGGTATTGTTTGTCCTTTTTTAGTTTGGGGAAGTTTTCATCTATTATTCTGTTGAAATCTGATCAATACCTTTCTTTGGGATCCTTCTCCTTCCTCTTTTCCTATGATGCGGAGGTTTGATCTTTTTCATAGTGTCCCAAAGCTCCTGGTTTTTCTGTTTTTGTTGTTTTTTAAATTTTTCATAATCTTTCCTTGAGGTTTTTAGTTGTGTGTTACCTCCAGGTCTGATATTCTTTGTTGCTTCCTCCATTCTGCTTCTGAGGCTTTTTTCATTCCTTTCCTCTTGAATGGATGAGTTTTTGATTTCCTTTTCCCTTTCCTCTTCTGATTCTTAGTGTTTCTATTTCTTTTTGGAGCTCTCGATCTCTTTTTGTAGCTCTTTTGTTGCTGGTTGGTTTCTTTTTCTTTTCAGCATGGGATCTTTTCAGTGTTTCTACTTCCTTCCGGAGTTGTCATTCTCTTCTCTCTGGTCCTCATTCTCTTTTTTAGTTCTTTAATTTGTTCTTTATGATCTTGTAGTTCTTTTAAGTATGTTCCCAATTGTGTTCTGATGTCTGTGTCCTGGGGCATCCCCGGAGGGATCCCACTGCAGGAGTCGTCCATAGGGTTGGTAAGCTTGGCGTGGGATTATCCTGCCCCTTTCCAGTGTAGTCCTTCTTCGTGATCCTGGCATATGGGCTTCCCCTGCCTGTATTCCGATGTAAGTCCTGTGTTGAAGGCGTGCTTGCTTGCCTCCTTCAGATCCTTCTTCGTAATCTCAGTTGGCGGAGGGGGGGGGGGGCTCTTAGCCCTGTGCCCCGGCACCTGCCGCTGGGCTCAGGAGATCTCAAATCTCAAGAGTCACACAAGCTGCCTTTAATACCGGCTGGGAGGATAACTCCCCCCCACAGCCACTAGATCTAATCAAGCCAAAGACCACACCACCTTTAATCCCAGCTGGGAGGATAACTCCAACCTCACAGCCACAAAGGCCAATCAAACCAAAGACAGCAGGACCAAAGGATCACACAGTCAGCTCGCCAAGACCCCAGTTCCTACCTGTCTCCCCCCTTCCTGCCGCGGGCTCAGGAGATCTCTGATTTTTTTTTTTTTGTATTTTTTTTTTTTTTTTTATATAGGATATGATATGGAGGCCAGGCTAGGCTTGAACTTGTGGTCCTCCTGTCTTAGCCTCCTGGGTGTTGAGAATATAGCCATACACCATCACAAGCAGCTGAGAGTAAAAAAACACATACATTTGTTTATTTTCATTTATTTTCTGTGTGGGCATGTGTGTGTATTCCTGGCACAGAGAGTGTGTGGAGGTCAGAGGATATCTTTCCAGAGTCAGTTCTCTCTCTCCTACCCTGAGGATTAAAGTCAGGTCACCAGGCTTGGTGGCAAGTGCCTTTACCTGCTGGTCCTCTCTGCCTTAGTTTTTGAGACAGGGTCTCTGACTGAACCTGGACCTCCCATTCTGGGCCACTGTAGGGCATCAGTGAGGCCCCAGGGCCCTCCTGTCTCTCCTTTCTAGCCCTGGGGTTATAGACACATGCTTCTGGCCTGGCTTTTTATGTGGGTGCCAGGGATCCGAACTCAGGTTTACATGCTTGCTGCAAGCCTTTTACTCATTTAGCCATCTGCTAGTCCCCTGAATAGGTTCTTAAAGACTTCTTTACCAATATCATTAAGAGCTGCTAACACTATAATTACAATCAGTTTATCTAAATTAGTATAGTATTTAACAAAATGCTACCCAATTTGGGAGAGTGGCTGGGAAATGGGGGCTCTCAGCACTGAGTATAAACTGGTTCAAGCTTTGTGGAAATGAATTTGACAGTGTTTTGCAAGAGCCTTAAGAGTGTTCAGAACCTTTGACCCAGTAATTCAATTTCTGGGAATCTAGTTGAAGAAAATAATCCCATATATGGAAAGGGTTTTTATGCAGGGAGATGATAAACACAGCACTGATTACAGAAGAACAAGGAGCTAGTGAGATAGCTCGGCAGGTAAAGGCCATTGTCAGAAAAGCCTGCCTGAGCTCTGTCCCTGGAACCTGTGGGAAGAGGGAACTAGCTCTGCAGGGTTGACCTCTGACCTTCACATGTGTCCTGAAGTGTGTGCATTTCCCTCCCCCACAACTTTTTTTTTTAATTTTTAAAAAAATTTTATTTATTTTTGTATGTGTATGAGTGCACTGTCTGCATGTAGATTTGTGCACCCGTGTCGTGCAATGCCTTGGAGGTCAGAAGAGGGTCTCAGATTCCCCTGGAACTGGAGTTCTCCTGGAATTGGAGTTACAGTTGGTTCTTAGCTGCCATGTGGGTGCTGGGGATCGAACCCGGGTCCTCTGCAAGAGCAGTCGGTGCTCTTAACCACTAGGCCATCTCTCCAGCCCTATTTTTTAATTTAGAAGAAATCCAAAGGTCCTTGAACTCACAAAGATCTGTCTGCCTTTATGCTTTTAACTTCTTAGATCAGGCACATTGGGGTGGTTTGCCTATAGACAAATACCTCTAATGTTTTAAAATCATATATGACAGCACAGAGGAATGATCTCTTAGATTTCAAAGAGGAAAAATATCTTTTATTTATTTTTAAGATTTATTTTTATTTATGTGCACGTAATGTGTGCCTCCAAGTCTATGCGTGGGTGCCTGTGGAGGCCAGAAGATGGTGCTGGGTTCCCTGGAGTTGGTGCACGATGTCAGTACTGGGAACTCTACTTGGGTCCTCTGCAAGAGTAGCAAGGGGTCTTAACAGCTGAGCCATCTCTTCAGCCCCATGACTCTCCTTACCCCCCCATAGAATCTCTTATACTCAGACTGCCCCTGAACTTTACCTCCTGTTTTTCCTGCTTCCTCCTCTCAGATTCTGTACGTTACAGAACAACAATTTCACATTGCAGTAAAACACTAGCCATTCAAGTGTAATGTCTGTGTGTGATCTCTAGAACACATAAAAAGGCCAGGCCTGGTAGCACCCACTTGCAATTCCAGTGCTGAGGAGGAGGAGATGCAGGTCCCCGGGGCTTGCTGGGCAGCTAGTCTAGCCTTATTGGTAAGAGACCCCGCCTCAAAAACAAGGTAGGAGCTGGCAAGATGGCACAACAAGTAAAGGTGTTTGCTTGCCAAGCCTGACGACCGACTACAGTCCTCAGAACCCACACAGTGGAAGGAGAGAACCACCTCCTAAAAGTTGTCCTCTGACCTCCCCGTGTGCACCATGGCACATGCGTGTCCATACACATGTACACATACAAATAAATGTATGTAACAGAAATGTTAAAAAAGAGAACAGGGATCTGTTGAGGAATGACACTCAAGGGCTGACCTCTGGCTTTCATGTCCATCTACACACATGTACACACATGGGAAAGGCCACCTCCAACCTTAACAAGAGTGCAGACAACATTCATCATCCCAGAACCTCTTCCCAGGTTTTAACTGGGCACAGCACACATCTCAGCATCCTTTGCAGGACTGTGGCTGCAGGACTGGATGGGGAGGGAAGCAGATGCTGAAGAATGATTAGTGTTCAGGGGAAGGGATCCCCCCTCTGTCCTGGGACTTTAGGTTGCTACCGAAGTCTTGGTGTTGAAGATGTGGGACACGGGAAGAGGGTAGACAGAGCCCTGATCCTAGATGATCACAGGTCCTGTGTGCCAACTCTTGGATATTCTCCCATACTCCTAAAAAACTTGAGAGTGTGGGAAAGGCCCATAGGTTAACCAGCTTCTCTTTTGGTTGTTTTGAACAAGTGGACTTTATTTTTGATCCAGATCTCTGCTCCTGCGCATTTCACAGAGCAGCAAACAGAGAATCAGAGGTGAAATCTTAGCTAGACAGACAGCCCAGCCAGAGGCAAGGTTCTCCTACCCCTTCAACAGTTAGCTTATCCCAACAGGGGGCTTCCGGGAGGGCAAAGCAGAGGTTCCTGGGGCCTGAGGGAAACCAGCTGGTGGGCAGCGGGAACTGATGTTTAGCTATGAGAGGAACAAGCCTTGGGATGGAAAGATGCAGCTGGGTAGGGATGCCTGACAGCGTGACCATTGTTACATGGTGAGTGGGTAGGTCAGGGCATCACACTCAGTGTGCTGAATGCACACGAGCTTTGTTGAGTAAACAGCCTAAAAGGGGATTGTTCTGTTTACCACCTACCCAGACTCGTTATTCTAAAAGACTCCAAGACAAGTTGGGGAGCTCGGCAGCCTCAACTAGCACCACATCTATGTGAGGGCACTGTCCCCATGTGAACGAGAGCAGAGAGGGGTAGGCCCTGTGTGAGCCCTGCCTCAGACACACATCAAAAATCGGCCAAAATTCCAGAGATTGAGGCAAACCTTGTAATATAAACCTTTTAAAAACCAAAATTAGGGGCTGGAGAGAGGGCTCAGTTGTTCAAGTGCTTGCTGCACAAGCATGAGGACCTGAGTTCGATCCTTAGAACCCAGGTAAAAGAAGGCAGGTGTGATGGCCCAGGCTTGTAGTCCTGCAATGGGGAGGCAGAAGCAGGCTCCTTGGCCATCCAGGCTAGGCTAATTAGTGAGCTCTAGTTTTGGTGAGAGTTGCTATCACAAAAAGGTGGGTTACACCTGTGGAGTGACACGCAAGGTGGACCTCACCACACATGTGCACGGGCACCTGTATGCACACGCACATGTATACACCCATATCCACGCCCATGCTCACACCTCACCCCAAATTAATGCAGAAGAGTCTATAAACCCACCCTGCACACTTCAAATTCAGGATCCTAGTGTACATTTGCAGGATCTGGGTCCCCTAAACCCAGTGAACTTCCCAGCAAGCCCTGGTGTCAGGAAAAAGCAATGACCTGTGGGGCTGTTGTGAACTTGGGGCTGGCAAGATGGCTCAGCAGCTAAGAGCGCTTGCTACTCTTGTAGAGGACTTGAGTTTGATGCCCAGCACTGACACTGGGTGGCTCACAACAGCCTGTAATGCCAGCTCTAGGGGATACAACACCTCTCTTCTGACCTCCCTGACACATGTACTCATGTGTGCACACACAAAACACACACATAATTAAAAAGAAAACAGAGGCCAGGTGTTATGGCTTGCACCTTTAATTCCAGCAATCAGGAGGTAGAAGCAGAGGCAGGCAGATCTCTGAGTTCAAGGCTAGCCTGGTCTACATAGTGAGTTCGAGGACAGCTGGGGGCTACAAAGAAGAAATTAAAAAAAAAATATTGCAATCGGGGCTGAGATGTAGCTCTGTTGGTAGAGCACTTGCTTAACATGCATGGAACCCTGGGTTCCATCCCCGGCACAGAATAAACTAGTATGGTGGCATGTCCCTGTAATACCAGCACTGAAGAGGTAGAGGCAGGAGGGTCAGAGAGTCAAGGCCTTCCTTGCCTACATGGCAAGTCAGAGGCCAGCCTGGGATACATAAGACCTTGTTTAAAAAAAAGAGAAAAGAAAAAGAAACCTAAAAAAAAGTGCACTCATGTCTTGCTTCTTGATGACTGAGTTTCCGGTGTCCCTTTACATGTCCTACCTGAGGGTAGCTGCCTCACCGGCTTAGTACTGCTGGAGTCCCAGCTCCCCCTGCTCCCAGCATCTGGGGACATTATGTCACCTGATCATGATACTGGAAATCCAGGCTCATCCTTGTTCTGGAAGAAATAAAACCAGGAATGAACAATGTCCTGTTAGCTCTTGTACAGAAGGTGGGCAGAACGCTCACCCAGGGAGCGGAGGCTGTCCATTGCGAGCGCTGGCTCTGCACTGCAGCCTTCACAACAGAGGCGGGGAAGCTGAGGACCCAGCTTTTTCCAGAACTCAACCTGAGCTCGCCTGTCTGCAGCATGAAGCAACCTTCCCTAGCGTGCTCTCATACTCCAGATTCCTTTTTGGCTCTTTGAGACATGGTCTCACTCTATAGCTCAGGCTGGCCTTGTAGTCCAACGATTGCTAGAATAGCTATTACCTGGCCCCAAACTTTCTACCCCTCCTCCTGAGATGTACTGTGAATTCAAACTTTCTAAGTGATACCAAGTTATGTCTAAGGCCCTCAGCTTCCACAACTGTTAACCCAAATGCCTTTGAAAAGGCTGGCCTCTTTCCAGTTTATTATATGATTTCTAGCTCTGAGGCCCACTCAAAAGATTGACAACCTTCTATTACTAGAAAGGCACATAACATTCATGACAGAGGGCAGGAGAAAACAGAAGAGTGTCCCCAAGTGCATGAAAAAGTTTAGTAAGGGATGAGATGGCCACAAGCAAAAATCCCACAGGAAAGCGCTGAAGAATTCACTTACCATGTCTACACATCTTCTTGTACAGTTAGCGTCAACAGTGCCCTTGCTGCAGAACTTTAACAGTCAGGTTTGTTCAAATCATTGTCATGCTCCCAGATCCTCACTGGGGAATTCTAGGCAAGTGATCTACCTCTGAGCCTGTTCCTAGTTCCCTCACTGGGGGAATTCTAGGCAAGTACTCTACCACTGAGCTATACCCCAGTCCCTTACTGGAGGATTCTAGACAAATGCTGTGCCACTGAACCATACCCTAGCCCCTAATAGGAGAGTCTAGGCAACTGCTCTACCACTGAGCCCCTAGCCCCTCATTGGAAGATTCTAGGCAAGCACTGTACCAGAGCCATACCCCAGCCCCTCACTGGGGGATTCTAAGCAAGTGTTCTATCACTGGGCCACACCTCTAGCTTACCTCTTGCTATTTCCTAAGGAGAACATTCCTTTACATTCAACCTATAAAAAAAAAAATCACGTTTTTTTCCTAGTTTACCAAGAACAGTAGATCTATTTAGTACAATTTCAAAAGCATAACTATGTAGCTTAATGAGGCATAGTTTTTTACTTTTCAGACCAGGTTTCATGTAGTCCAGGCTGGCCTTGAACTGCTTATCCTTTGCCTCTACTTCCCAAGTGCTGAGAGTACAGATGTGCACCATCCTGCCCAGCTCATACAGGATTTTTAAACAAGGGCAATATTTGAAGAAACTGGCTGAGGCGGAACACACAACTCTCTGGATCACTATTGTGTCTACCTGGATTCTGGAGATTCCAGGCTTTGGTGTAAAAGATTTGCTTGGGGGGCTGGAGAGATGGGTCAGTGGTTAAGAGCACCGACTGCTCTTGCAGAGGACTCAGGTTCGATTCCCAGCATCCACATGGCAGCTAAGAACCGTATTTAACTCCAGTTCCAGGTATATCTTCTGACCTCCATGGCATTGGACAACACCGGTGCACCTACCTACATGCAGACAGTATACTCATATACATTAAAAAAAAAAAAAAGATTTCCATGGGCTGGAGAGATGGCCTAGCGGTTAAGAGCGCCGACCACTCTTACAGAGGACCCGGGTTCGATCCCCAGCACCCACATGGCGGCCGAGAGCCGTCCGAAACTCCGATTCCAGGAGAACTCCAGTTCCAGGGGAATCCGAGACCCTCCTCTGACCTCCGCGGCATTGCACGACACGGGTGCACAAACTTGCATGCAGACAGTACATTCATACACATACGGAAATTAATAAAAAAAAAAATTAAAAAGCACTGGCTCCTCTTTCAGAGGACCCGAGTTCAATTCCCTGCACCCACATGGCAGCTAACACCTGTCCAAAACTTCAGTTCCAGGTGATCCAATGTCTTGGCCTCCACAGGCTTTGCACAACATGGGTGCACTTACATATATGCAGGGAATACACTCATACATATAAAATTAAAAAATTACAAAGGAGAAGAGTATGAGGGTAGATCCAAGTTTGTAGTTCCCTAAAATGGATGTGGGAGAAATAAATTTCAATAAAAGTATGGGTGCGGCCTGTTTCCACAGCAATTAACAATAAAAAAAATAAAAGTAAAAAAAAAATATACTAAATTAAAAATATTTAAAACAATGGGGAGGCAGAGGCAGGTGGATCTCTGTGAGTTCAAGGCCAACCTGGTTCTCCAGAGTGAGTTCCAACAACTGAGCTATAGGGAATACCCAGTCTCAAAAAAAAAAAAAAAAAAGGATTGACAATATTGTCATCAAGCAAGTAAAAGCTCTGCTGAATAGCCCTAGAACTTGAGTTTGGATTTAGACAAACATGAAGGTGAAAGAGAACAGATTCCCACATAAGTGCTGTAGCATGTGTGGCCCACACAATCAATAAAATAAAAATGCAAGCTGAGCATGGGTGGCACATGCTTTTAAAAAGTCCCAGCATTGGGGAAAAACACAGAGGGCAGGCAGATTTCTGTGAGTTCACAAGGCAGCCTGGTCCTTCTAGCAAAGTGAAAAGGGGGAGAAGTCCAGACGGACGGCTATAAAAGCGGTTGAGGGGTACAGAGAAGAGGGGATGAGAGGGGAAGAACGGCAAAGAGAGAAAGGGCAAGAAAGCAAAGAGAAGCCCACTACAAAAAAACAAGCCTAGTGGCGTCGGGGGAACAACCGTGAAGGGGAGGGGAAGAGAAAAAGCAAAACAAAGACAGGGGAAAAAGAGCCAAGAGAGAAGGGGGGAAGGAAAGGAAAAAAAAGAGAAAAAAGGGGGGGGGGGAAGGGGTGAAAGGGGAAGGGGGAAGGGGGGGCCTTGAGACGGTCGCGATGGTACGGGGTGGTCGTGTTGTAGTGAAAAGAATTGTGAGAGGCAGAGGGATAGTGACAGGGGCAAACAACAAAACAAGAAGTGTTGAATTCGGGTTGGACAGAGGTGGTGGCATTGCAAAACAGAAAAGCCAAGAAAGGGAAAGAAGACAATCTCTCACAACCAGGCGCGACCGATAGGGGCGATGGGAAGGGGAAAGTGTTGGGCCAAAAAAAAAGGAAAGCAGAACAAAGGGAAAGAAAAAAAAAAAGGGAGAGACAGAAAAAGCGTAAAACATAGCCGACCGTCCCGAGGTAGGTGTGACACCTGGTGTTGCGGTGAGTAGTAGTACGGAGGAATACACAAAGTGCAAACTACCAAAAAAAAGAAAAAAAAGAAAGGGGAAGGGGGCAAAAAAACAAAAGCACAAACCAAGTGGTGCGGCCATCAATGCAGAACCACAAGTCAAAGACACCAACACTGAAAACTGCGATGGAAGAAAAGAAAAGGGAAAGGGGGACACAAAGGGGAAAAGGAAAGGAAGAGGGAGAAAAAAAAAATCGGGATGAAAGTAGCCAAAAGTACGCAAAGAAGGACGGGCCCAGCCGCTGACTGGAAACGTGACTGGGAAAACAGGAGCTATGCACGACAATGAAAAGAAGGGGGAGACGGCCAAGCCCGGGACACACACATACCAGCCAACTCAGAAAAACTCCAATGGCCAGCTGCAGGAAACCCGTGCACCTCGGCTCAGCAAAAAAAAACACAGGTAAGTGCCCCTCGGGTTCCCCAAACTATTCGCCTCCATTGCACGCATAGCGGAGGATGAGGCATCGGTGAGGGTGATGAAAGAAGATGGGAAGCGTCCACACAGCACAAAAAAGCTTGTCCAGAAGTGGTTCTTTGCCAAAGGAAAACAAGATGGCTTTTAAGTAAATAACGACCATGCGAAATGGATGCTGTGGGGTCTGTAACATAAAAAACTAAACGAAAAATACCCAAGGGGGACGTGTGAGTGGCCAAACGGGTGTGCACAAAGGATAGGGAAAGAGAGGAAAAACAAAGAGAAAGAAGGAAGAAGAGGAAGAAAAAAAAAAAAAAAAAAAAAAAAAAAGAAAAAAGGGGGGGGGAGGAAAAAGGGCAGCGAAAAAAGCGGGAGGGCGGGGTCAAGAAAATAAACTGGCAAAACTGACACGGATAACTTCTGGTGTATTGGGGGTTTATGATTACGCACCGCAGAACCCAGGGCCGTTACCACGCAAGATGACCAGCCCATTCTGTAAAATTAAATGATTATAAAGAGGTCGTGGGGTGTCGCATAGCTGACAGGGGGAGTACAACATTATATTAACCCAAATAAAGAGCTGACTCCTTGTTTTCCCACTTGTTATAATCTTTTTATTATTTTTTAATTTTCTTTTACTATTTTGGTTTTTTTTTTTCTTTATGAAATATACTGTCTGCATGAGGTTGTGGCACCCGGGTCGTCAATGCCCGGAGGTCAGAGAGGGAGGTGTCTCGGATTCCCCTGGAAACTGGAGTTTCCAAAGGACTGTTCTTCAGCCCGCCATGTGTGTCTGGGAATCGAACCGGGTCCTCTGCAAGAGCGTCGGCGCTCTTAACCCACACGCTAGGGCATGTCCCAGCCCATACCTTTTTTTTTAATGTATATGAAGTTACTGGTCTTCAGTAGTAAGGTGCACCGTGTCGTCGCAATGCCATGGAGGGGTCAGAAAGTCATATCCCTGGAAACTGGAGTTAAATACGGTTCTTAGCGCCATGTGGTGCTGGGAATCAATCCAGTCCTGCAAGAGCAGATCGGTGCTCTTAACCACTACATCTCTCCAGCCCCCCCATATTTCTTTTTTGTTTCTTTTTTTTTATTTTTTTTCTTTTCTTTTTTTTTTTTTTTTTGTCTTTTCGAGACAGGGTCTCCCTGTAAGCCCCAGCTGGCCTGGAACTACTCTCTATGTAGACCAGAAACTCACTATGTAAACTAGGCTGCCTTGAACTCACAAAGAATTCGCCTGCCTGCTTCTGCTTCTTGTCTCTGCCTCCCAAGTTCTAGGATTTAAAGGGGCGTGCGCCAACACACCTGGCTAGTTGTTTTCATTTTTAAGAGCGAGCCTGAACCCCTCATCCCCTCAAACTCTTGGTGTTCCAGATGTCTCGCCATTTCCTTTGAGCTGNTTAGAGGCATTTGACATGCATATAAGAAAGACCAAAAAAAAAAAAAAAAAGTCTGTGGGACCCAGTGAGACCTGGACCCTGGTTCTGGGTGTTGATGATTAGGAAACCCCAAGTCTGGCATCTTTCTCATTACAGACACCACACAAAAAGGTCTAACCTTCCTCCAAACAGATCTGTTTATAAAAACCTGACCTTCCCTCAAGGAAATCTTTTTTTTTTTTTTTTTTTTATGAATGTTCTGTCTGCATGCAAGTTTGTGCACCCGTGTGTTGCAATGCCGCGGAGTCAGAGAGGGTCTCGGATTCCCCTGGAACTGGAGTTCTCCTGGAATCGGAGTTTCGGACGGCTCTCGGCGCCATGTGGGTGCTGGGGATCGAAACCCGGGTCCTCTGTAAAGATGCGGTCGGCGCTCTTAACCGCTAGGCCATCTCTCCAGCCCATGGGAAATCTTTTTTTTTTTTTTATGTATATGAGTTATACTGTCTGCATGTGGTAAGGTCACCCTGTTGTCAAACCATAGGAGGTCAAAGAAGCTTACCTGAACTGGAGTTAAACGGTCGTTAGACAGCATGTGTGGTGCTGGGAATCGAACCTGCGTCCTCTGCAAGGAGCAGTCGGTGCTCTTAACCACTGACCCATCTCTCCAGCCCCCCAAGCAAATCTTTTACACCAAAGCCTGGAATCTCCAGATCCAGGTAGACACAATAGTGATCCAGAGAGTTGTGTGTTCCGCCCTCAGCCAGTTTCTTCAAATATTGCCTGTTTAAAAAATCCTGTATGAGCTGGGCAGGATGGTGCACACTTAACCTCAACAACTGGAAGTAAGCAAAGGAAACAGCAGTTCAGGCCAGCCCCTGGACTACATGAAACCTGGTCTGAAAAGTAAAAAACTATGCCTCATTAAGCTACATAGTTATGCTTTTGAAATTGTACTAAAGTAGATCTACTGTTCTTGGTAAACTAGGAAAAAAACGTGATTTTTTTTTTTATAGGTTGAATGTAAAGGAATGTTCTCCTTAGGAAATAGCAAGAGGTAAGCTAGAGGTGTGGCCCCGTGTAGAACTTGCTTAGAATCCCCCAGTGAGGGGCTGGGGTATGGGCTCATGTACCAGTGATTGCCCTAGAATCTTCCAATGAGGGGCTAGGGCTCAGTTGGTAGAGACAGTTGCCTAGACTCTCCTATTAGGGGCTAGGTATGGTTCAGTGGCACAGCATTTGTCTAGAATCCTCCAGTAAGGGACTGGGGTATAGCTCAGTGGTAGGTACTTGCCTCGAATTCCCCCAGTGGGAACTAGGAAACAGGCTCAGAGGTAGATCACTTGCTAGAATTCCCCAGTGAGGATCTGGGAGCATGACAATGATTTGAACAAACCTGACTGTTAAAGTTCTGCAGCAAGGGCACTGTTGACGCTAACTGTACAAGAAGATGTGTAGACATGGTAAGTGAATTCTTCAGCGCTTTCCTGTGGGATTTTTGCTTGTGGCCATCTCATCCCTTACTAAACTTTTTCATGCACTTGGGGACACTCTTCTGTTTTCTCCTGCCCTCTGTCATGAATGTTATGTGCCTTTCTAGTAATAGAAGGTTGTCAATCTTTTGGTGGGCCTCAGAGCTAGAATCATATATATAACTGGAAAGAGGCCAGCCTTTTCAAAGGCATTTGGGTTAACAGTTGTGGAAGCTGAGGGCCTTAGACACAAACTTGGTATCACTTAGAAAGTTTGAATTCAACAGTACATCTCAGGAGGAGGGTAGAAAGTTTGGGGCCAGGTAATCTATTCTAGCAATCGTTGGACTACAAGGCCAGCCTGAGCTTAGGTGAGACATGTCTCAAAGAGCCAAAAAGGAATCTGGAGTATGAGAGCACGCTAGGGAAGGTTGCTTCATGCTGCAGACAGGCGAGCTCAGGTTGAGTTCTGGAAAAAGCTGGGTCCTCAGCTTCCCCGCCTCTGTTGTGAAGGCTGCAGTGCAGAGCCAGCGCTCGCAATGGACAGCCTCCGCTCCCTGGGTGAGCGTTCTGCCCACCTTCTGTACAAGAGCTAACAGGACATTGTTCATTCCTGGTTTTATTTCTTCCAGAACAAGGATGAGCCTGGATTTCCAGTATCATGATCAGGTGACATAATGTCCCCAGATGCTGGGAGCAGGGGGAGCTGGGACTCCAGCAGTACTAAGCCGGTGAGGCAGCTACCCTCAGGTAGGACATGTAACAGGGACACCGGAAACTCAGTCATCAAGAAGCAAGACATGAGTGCACTTTTTTTATGTTTCTTTTCTTTTTCTTTTTTTTAAAACAAGGTCTTATGTATCCCAGGGCTGGCCTGACTTGCCATGTAGGCAAGGAAGCCTGACTCTCTGACCCTCCTGCTCTCACCTCTCCCAGTGCTGGATTACAGGGACATGCCACCATACTAGTTTATTCTGTGCCGGGGATGGAACCCGGGTTCCATGCATGTTAGGCAAGTTCTACCAACAGAGCTACATCTCAGCCCCGATTGCAAAATTTTTTTTTTAATTTCTTTCTTTGTAGCCCCAGTGTCCTCGAACTCCACTATGTAGACCCAGGCTAGCCTTGAACTCAGGATCTGCCTGCCTCTGCTCTACCTCCTGATGCTGGGAATTAAAAGGTGCACGCCATCAACACCTGGCCTCTGTTTTCTTTTTAAATTATGTGTGTTGTTTTGTGTGCACACATAGTACATGTGTCAGGGAGGCCAGAAGAGAGGGTGTTGTATCCCCTAGAGCTGGCATTACAGGCTGTTGTGAGCCAACCCAGTGTCATGCGGGCATACCACTCAACGCCTCTACAAGCGTAGCAAGCGCTCTTAGCTGTGAGCCATCTTGCCAGCCCAAGTTCACAACAGCCCCACAGGTCATTGCTTTTTCCTGACACCAGGGCTTGCTGGGAAGTTCACTGGGTTTAGGGGACCCAGATCCTGCAAATGTACACTAGGATCCTGAATTTGAAGTGTGCAGAGTGGGTTTATAGACTCTTCTGCATTAATTTGGGGTGAGGTGTGAGCATGGGCGTGGATATGGGTGTATACATGTGCGTGTGCATACAGGTGCCCGTGCACCATGTGTGGGTGGGTCCACCTTGCGTGTCACTCCACAGGTGTAACCCACCTTTTTGTGATAGCAACTCTCACCAAAAACTAGAGTCACTAATTAGCCTAGCCTGGATGGCCAAGGAGCCTGTTCTGCCTCCCCATTGCAGGACTACAAGCCTGGGCCATCACACCTGCCTTCTTTTACCTGGGTTCTAAGGATCGAACTCAGGTCTCATGCTTGTGCAGCAAGCCTTGAACAACTGAGCCCTCTTCCAGCCCCTAATTTTGGTTTTAAAAGGTCTATATTACCAAGGTTTGCCTCTAACTCTCGGAATTTTGGCCGATTTTTGATGTGTGTCTGAGGCTAGGGCTCACAGGGCCTACCCCTCTCTGCTCTCGTTCACATGGGGACAGTGCCCTCACATAGATGTGGTGCTAGTTGAGGCTGCCGAGCTCCCCAACTTGTCTTGGAGTCTTTTAGAATAACGAGTCTGGGTAGGTGGTAAACAGAACAATCCCCTTTTAGGCTGTTTACTCAACAAAGCTCGTGTGCATTCAGCACACTGAGTGTGATGCCCTGACCTACCCACGCACCATGTAACAATGGTCACGCTGTCAGGCATCCCTACCCAGCTGCATCTTTCCATCCCAAGGCTTGTTCCTCTCATAGCTAAACATCAGTTCCCGCTGCCCACCAGCTGGTTTCCCTCAGGCCCCAGGAACCTCTGCTTTGCCCTCCCGGAAGCCCCCTGTTGGGATAAGCTAACTGTTGAAGGGGTAGGAGAACCTTGCCTCTGGCTGGGCTGTCTGTCTAGCTAAGATTTCACCTCTGATTCTCTGTTTGCTGCTCTGTGAAATGCGCAGGAGCAGAGATCTGGATCAAAAATAAAGTCCACTTGTTCAAAACAACCAAAAGAGAAGCTGGTTAACCTCATGGGCCTTTCCCACACTCTCAAGTTTTTTAGGAGTATGGGAGAATATCCAAGAGTTGGCACACAGGACCTGTGATCATCTAGGATCAGGGCTCTGTCTACCCTCTTCCCGTGTCCCACATCTTCAACACCAAGACTTCGGTAGCAACCTAAAGTCCCAGGACAGAGGGGGGATCCCTTCCCCTGAACACTAATCATTCTTCAGCATCTGCTTCCCTCCCCATCCCGTCCTGCAGCCCACAGTCCTGCAAAAGGATGAGATGTGTGGCTGTGCCCAGTTAAAACCTGGGAAGAGGTTCTGGGATGTATGTTTGAATCTTGTCTGACACCTGTTAAGGTTGGAGGTGGCCTTCCCATGTGTGTACATGTGTTGTAGGATGGACATGAAAGCCAGAGGTCAGCCCTTGAGTGTCATTCCTCAACAGCCCTGTCTCTCTTACATAGTACATACATTTATTTGTATGGTACATGTGTTGGACACGCATGTTGCCCATGTGTGCACAGGGAGGTAGAGGCACAACTTTGTAGAGGTGGTTTCTCCCTTCCACTGTGTTGTGGTTCTGAGGACTGTAGTCGGTCGTCAGGCTTGGCAAGCAAACACCTTACCTTGTTGTGGCCATCATGCCCAGCTCCTACCTTGTTTTTGAGGCGGGGTCTCTTACCAATAGGCTAGACTAGCTGCCCAGGCAAGCCCCGGGGACCTGCATCTCCTCCTCCTCAGCACTGAGATAGCAATGGGTGCGGTGCTACCAGGCCTGGCCTTTTTATGTGTTTAGAGATCACACCACGACATACACTTGAATGCTATGTGTGTTTTACTGCAATGTGAAATTGTTGTTCTGTAACGTACAGAATCTGAGAGGAGGAAGCAGGAAAAACAGGAGGTAAAGTTCAGGGGCAGTCTGAGTATAAGAGATTCTATGGGGGGGTAAGGAGAGTCATGGGGCTGAAGAGATGGCTCAGCTTTTAAAGACCTGGACTATCTTGCAGAGGACCATTAAGATTCCTAGACACATTCCTAGCAACTTCCTAACTCCACCAGGGAACAGCACCCATCTTCTGGCCTCCCACAGGCACCCACGCATAGACTTGGAGGCACACATTACGTGCACATAATAAAAATAAATCCTTAAAAATAATAAAAGATATTTTCCTCTTTGAAATCTAAGGACTCATTCCTCTGTTCTGTCATATATGATTTAAAACATTAGAGTATTGTCTATAGGCAACCACCCCATGGGCCTGATCTAAGAAGTTAAAAGACTAAAGGCAGACAGATCTTGTGAGTTCAAGGACCTTGGATTTTCTTCTTAAATTAAAAAAATAGGGCTGGAGAGATGGCCTAGTGGTTAAGAGCACTGACTGCTCTTGCAGAGGACGGGTTCGATTCCCCAGCACCCACATGGCAGCTAAGAACAACTTAACTCCAATTCCAGAGAACTCCAGTTCCAGGGGCAATCTGAGACCTCTTCTGACCTCCAAGGCATGCAAGACACGGGTGCAAAAACACAGGACAACAAAACTCACACATCAAAAATAAATAAAATTTTTTTAAAAAAAAAAAAAAAAAAAGTCTGTGGGGGAGGGAAATGCACACACTTCAGGACACATGTGAAGGTCAGAGGTCAACCCTGCAGAGCTATGCCCTCTCCACAGTTCCAGGGACAGAGCTCAGGCCGGCTTTTTGGACAATGGCTTTACCTGCCGAGCTATCTCACTAGCTCCTTGTTCTTCTGTAATCAGTGCTGTGTTTATCATCTCCCTGCATAAAAACCCTTTCCATATATGGGATTATTTTCTTCAACTAGATTCCCAGAAATTGAATTACTGGGTCAAAGGTTCTGAACACTCTTAAGGCTCTTGCAAAACACTGTCAAATTCATTTCCACAAAGCTTGAACCAGTTTATACTCCTCAGTGTGAGAGCCCCCATTTCCCAGCCACTCTCCCAAACTGGGTTAGCATTTGTTAAATACTTTATACTAATTAGATAAACTGATTGTAATTATAGTGTTAGCAGCTCTTAATGCTTATGGTAAAGAAGTCTTTAAGAACCTATTCAGGGGACTAGCAGATGGCTAAATGAGTAAAAGGCTTGCAGCAAGCATGTAAACCTGAGTTCGGATCCCTGGCACCCACTAAAAAGCCAGGCACAGACGCATGTGGTCTACTAACCCCAGGGCTAGAAAGGAGAGACAGGAGGGCCCTGGGGCCTCACTGATGCCCTACAGTGGCCCAGAATGGGAGGTCCAGGTTCAGTCAGAGACCCTGTCTCAAAATAACCAAAAAAAAAAAAGTAAAGGCACTTGCCACCAAGCTGGTGACCTGACTTTAATCCCGAACTCATGGGTAGGAGGAGAGAACTCCATCTGGAAGATATCCTCTGACCTCCACACACTCTCTGTGCCACAGGAACTACACACACATGCCCACCAGAAAATAAATGAAAATAAAACAAATGTATGTGTTTTTTTACTCTCAGCTGCTTGTGATGGTGTATGGCTATATTCTCAACACCCAGGAGGCTAAGACAGGAGGACCACAAGTTCAAGCTAGCCTGGATCCAATATCATATACATATATAAAAAAAAAAAAAAAAAAAAAAAAAAAATCAGAGATCTCCTGAGGCAGGGCAGGAAGAGGGGGAGACAGGTAGGAACTGGGTGTCTTGGTGAGCTGATTGTTGATCCTTTGGTCCTGCTGTCTTTGTTTTGATTGGCCTTTGTGGCTGTGAGGTTGGAGTTATCCTCCCAACTGGGATTAAAGTGTGGGTCTTTGACTTGATTAGATCTAGTGGCTGTGGGGGCGGAGTTTATCCTCCCAGCCGGTATAAAGGCACGCTTGTGTGACTCTTGAGATTTGAGATCTCCTGAGCCCAGCTGGCAGGTGCCGGGGCACGGGCTGAAGAGCCCCCCCCCCCTCACCGCCAACTGAGATTACGAAGAAGGATCTGAAGGAGGCAAGCAACGCACGCCTTCAACACAGGACTCACATCGAATACAGGCAGGGGGAAGCCCATATGCCAGATCACGAAGAAGAGCCACACTGGAAAGGGGCAGGATAATCCACACAAGCTCTACCAACCCTATGGACGACTCCTGCAGTGGGATCCCTCCGGGGATGCCCCAGGACACAGACATCACAAACACAATTGGAGAACATACTTAAAGAACTACAAGATCATAAAGAAAAATTAAAAGATAAAAAAAAAAAAAGAGAAGGAGATAAAAGAATGACAAGCTCCGGAAGGAAGTAGAACACTGAAAAGATCCCCTGCTGAAAAAGAAAAAGGAAACCAACCAGCCAAACAAACAGAGCTACAAAAAGAGATCGAGACGCTCCAAAAAGAATAGAAACACTAAAGAAATCAGAAGAGGAAAGGAAAAGGAAATCAAAACCTCATCCATTCAAGAGGAAAGGAATGAAAAAAAGCCTCAGAAGCAGAATGGAGGAACGCAGAACAAAAGATATCAGACCTGGAGGCTAACACAGAACCACTAAAAACCTCAAGAAAGATTATGAAAAATTTAAACAACACAAAAACAGAAACATACCAGGAGCTTGTGGGACACTATGAAAGATCAAACTCTCCTCATCATAGCAATAGAGGAAGGAGAAGATCCCAAGAGAAGGTTGATCAGATCTTTAACAGAATAATAGATGAAAACTTCCCCAAACTAAAAAAAGGACAAACACCAATACCAATACAAGAAGCACACGAACTCCAAAACAGGACAAGATCAGAAAATAAATTCTCCACGCCACATCATGTTAAAATGCTAGACACCCCAAAACAAAGAAAAAATTCTTAAGCGACAAGAGAAAACAACAAGGACCTTATAAGGGGAAACCTATCAGATAACAACGGACTTCTCATGGCAAAGATGAAGGCAAGAAAGAGCAAACCTGGAACAAAGCATTCCCAGTGTTGAGGGACAATGGATGCCAGCCCAGGTTACTATACCCAGCAAAAATGTCACTCATAGTGGAAGGAGAGAGGAAAATCTTCCATGACATAAAAACTTGAAAGACTACATGTCCGGAAAAACAACCCTTCAGAGAATACTTGAAGCATTCCAAAGAACAGAAGAAAGGAGCAACCAACCCCAGGCACTCCTAGAAGGAGAAATCAATAAAAGCATAAACCTAGAACCAAACTCAAATAAATAACAAAAAAGATGGATATAAGGCAAAAGGAAGCAACACAAACCTATCAGTCATAACCTTAAATATTAATGGACTAAATCCCCAATCAAAAGACATAGGACTGGGAGACTGGGTTAGGAAACAGAATCCATCGATATGCTGTCTACAAGAAACACATCTTACCTTCAAGGACAGGCAACCTTAAAGTGAAGGGATGGAAAAAAATATTCAAGCAAATGGTACCAAAAAGAAAGCAGGTGTTGCTATTTTAATATGGATTTTAATTATAATACAAGACTCTTCAAAGTAAAAGAATCAGAAGAGACAGAACAAAGAAGGCCATTACATTTTCATCAAAGGAACCATCCATCAAGAAGATTTCACATATCTGACATATAGTGCCCCAAATTCTGGTGCACCAAATAAAAAAATTCTCCAGGACCACAAGTCACAGACTAACCCCAGCACACTCAAAGAAGGGGACTTCAATACACCACTGGAGGTTCCTGGAAGTGTAAACAGGAAAAAATATAAACGAGAGACAGTGAACTGGAACGATATGAGACACCATGGACCCTAGACCCTACTCCGAAATCTCCACCTGAGACCGGAATAACTTCTACTCAGTACCCCCCGGAAAACACCCAAAATCGACCACATCCTGGGACACAGAAGAAACCTCTACCAAAGATACAAAAAAGATTGAAATAATTTCATGTATCCTTGCCGCCACCGGGCAATGAAGCCAACTCAGAAACCACCAGGACAAAGCCCTCCTGCCTGACAAGAACACAGGGTATGGAGATAACCATACACTATCTGCTGGAAGAAGATAAGGGTCAATGGTAAGAGAGAAGAAAGAAAGATAAATAACAGTGGGACCGGTAAATGACAATGGACAAGACACCACAACACACCGAGGGTGAGTATCCGGATAAGCATGGCACGATAGAGGGTGGTGGGGGGGGCGGGGTGGGTGAAGTTGATAGCCTCTGGGGTGCCTACAGGAGAAAAAACAGGGAAAAAAGCGCACAAGGGATAGGAAGCGAACACGCCAGCAAAAAAAGCGACGGGTGACCGTCACAACAGAGGAACCGAAAGGACAACAGATCAGGAAGACAGAGAGACATCGCAAGGAATACCGAAACCAAGGAAATACAAGACCAAAATAATACCCTAAGTCAGCTGCAGGCTGGGTTAGGGCTAGCTTGATCTTTGGCGCCACCTTCAGGTCGAACTGCGTTCCGCTGCACTGCAGGACTAATTCACAGCGAGATCCTCAGAGCTTGTGCCATCAACATACGGAGTGGGCAAGGGATGGGTGGAAACCCTCCACCCGAGCCTGCCTGTGGAGCGGCGCAAAGACTGACCGCTCCTCTCTCATCCCTCTATAGATAACTTTGCTCTTTTATTGTAAAACAGTGGGAAAAAAAAATCACACAAATGTATAAGGCTAACACTCTTAAAATTGCTACCTAGGTTACGAAATAGACTTTTTCAGGCCCCCCCAGACCCTCTGTGGACTCCTTTCCACACACAGATCAGTTTAGCTCTAGTGTTCCGTGATGTTTACTAGTTTCCTAACTCCATCGGAGAAGGATCAGTTTTCAGATCAGAATTCACGTCAAGCAGCTCTGTCCCATGGGTAGACCTGCGCTCAGTGCACCCCTACTTTCAGGGACCAAAGTCACAGCGTGCTTAGCAACAGCTGTAGGGATAACGGCTGTGCTGGGGGCACGCATCTCCGTGGTGCTGCGTGGCATCTGTCCCCACTGGATACTGGCGAAGTGGGAGCTGAGGCCCCAAAATGCAGAGCGAGGTCCGTCTGTGGCCCCAGTCATGGGAGGCTTGCCCCAGCTTTGTCCAGACTACCATGGCTGCATTGGAGGTCATGGCTGGATTCCGGGGTGCCCTCCAGCCGCCCCACGGAGACCAGGGCGCCGAGCTGCCCGGAAGCACTGCTGTCCGGGGGGAAGGTGACCATGTTTGTGTTCTTGTTTTCATTCTGGTCACTGTGCTGCTTCCGATGGCACCTCAGAGAGTCATCCCTGACAAAGGAGGCTCCGCACGTGTCACAGCGGAAGGCCCTCTGCGTGAGGATCTTCGCCTCCTGGTGCGAGCCCTCTGGGGGCCCATCCTTGCCCTGCGGGGCCCTGTTCTCTGTCTTGGCCTCTTCCTTGTGCATCTTGTCAATGTGCTTGGCCAGGCTGCTGGGCCGCTTTGTATCAAAGCTACAGAAGTCACATTTGAAGGGACGGTCCTTGCAGTGGACCCTGCTGTGCACGCGCAGGGCGGCTGCGCTGGAGCAGGAGTAGTTGCATTCTGGACACTTCTCCGGATGGGCGGCCTGATGCAGTTGGCTGTGCTGGAGGAGGTCCGCCCGGTCCCGGCCCTGGAAGGCACAGTGCAGACACTTGAAGGTGTGCTTGATGCGGATGTGCGACTTGAGGTTGGCCTTCATAGTGCAGCGCACGTCACAGAACTCACACTTGAAGGGCTTCTCCCCCGAGTGAACGATCATGTGCCTTTTCAAGTCTGAGCTGATTTTGAACTTGGCGCTACAGAGCCAGCACTGGAAGGGGGTGTCCCCTAGTAATGGAAGATGTGTTTCCATTAGAGCAAGCAGGCAACAC
Source organism: Rhizomys pruinosus (assembly GCA_009823505.1). NCBI lineage: Eukaryota > Metazoa > Chordata > Mammalia > Rodentia > Spalacidae > Rhizomys > Rhizomys pruinosus. Next base: position 25,111 of record VZQC01011179.1, on the reverse strand, counting down.
GGAATCCGCCACCCCAGACATGCACCACATCCCTAGACATAACGAAACAGCTAGGTGTTTGGAACTCCAACTACGTGCAAGTTCCTGATACTGGCAACACTTACCATTATAACAACTCACTTGGTACTGTCACCCCATTTTACAGATGGGGTATCTGAGGACTCAGAGAGCTCAAGAAGCAGTGGCCCCAAATCAAGGATCATGGCGCAGTCCACACTAGATAACATTTGAGTTCCAAATCTAAACTGATTTAACCAACACCCAGGTGCAATGTGCATTGCATACAATCATATTCCTTTTTTTTTTTTTTTTTTTTCTGGTCTTTTGAGACAGGGTCTCCCTGTAGCCCCAGCTGTCCTGGAACTGACTACGAAGACCAGGCTGGGATTAAAGGAGTGCACCACCAAACCCGGCACATACAATCTTATTCTTGATTGACAGACAACTTATAATTATGTTGAACTGATGTATACCAGTTATTTGGCCCATTACCAACCTCTTAGTTTTTTAACCACAGACTGATTTTTTTAATTTTATTTTTTATGTGTATGAATGTACTGTCTGCATGTAGGTTTGTGCACCCGTGTCATGCAATGCCATGGAGGTCAGAAGAGGGTGTCGGATTCCCCTGGAACTGGAGTTAAAGATAGTTCTCAGCCACCATGTGGGTGCTGGGGATTGAACCCGGGTCCTCTGCAAGAGCAGTCAGCACTCTTAACCACTAGGCCATCTCTCCAGCCCCCAGATTGATTTTTTTCTTAATTTTAAAAATTTTAAAATTTTTAAAATTTTAAAATTCTTAATTTAAAAAATCTTAAAAATTTTGTATGTGTATGAATGTACTATCTACATGCAGGTTTGTGTACCCATGTCGTGCAATGCCGCGGAGGTGAGAAGAGGGTGTCGGATTCCCCTGGAACTGGAGTTAAAGATGGTTCTCAGCCACCATGTGGGTGCTGGGGATCGAACCCGGATCCTCTGCAAGAGCAGTCGGTCCTCTTAACCGCTAGGCCATCTCTCCAGCCCAATTGATTTTTATTTATAAAGTTAACACATGAATGTGGCAGCAAGTACAGGGACCAAATAATGAAAAGCTATGGCTTTGTCACAGTGGCCCGGTTCTGAGTCTATTCTCTGAAGGCCCTGGTGGGGGTTTCCATCATCTTGGCGGTGGTTAGGTGAGTCATTACCATCTGGTTACAGGCCAATATGAGACCCTTTCTGATCCTGTCCATCAGCCCCAGGCCCTTGGCAATGACTCCTGCCTTTCCAGCATTACCTTCGAAAATGACCAGAGTTAACAGCTTAGTCCATCAGGGTGGGAGGCTCTTCTGGGGACTCCTTTTCTTCCCATTAACTACCATCACTCATCAAGAGTTGCTTTATTTATATACTTAAGTTCAAAACCATTTCCATTCTTAGGTGGTGGCTCATGCCTGTAATGCCAACACTCAAGAGGCTGAGGCAGGAGGATCACTGCAACTTTGAGGTCAGCCTGGACTACAGAGTGAGACCTGGTCTCAAGAAGCCAAAAAAACAGCATTAATTAAAAAATCAGGGCTCGAGTAATGGATGGCTCAGTGGGTAAAGTGCTTGGAGGAGCAGAGTGAGATTCCCAGCACCATGTCAAAAATTAGATATTGGCTGGAGAGATGGTTCAGCAGTTATAAACAATGGCTGCTCTTGCAGAGGACCTAGGTTCAGTTCCCAGCACCCACACTAACCCACAGTAACTCCAGTTTAAGGGAATCTGATGCCCTCTTCTGGCCTCTATGGGCACTTGCATGCTTGGATACACTTACATACATGGAGGCAAAATACACACATAATATAAAAAACAAGTATGCCTGCAATCCCAGCCCTGAGAGGTGGAGGTAGGAGGATCCCTGGGGTTTGCTGGCCAATGGGTGTAGCTTCAGGTGCCATGAGAGACTCTGGCTCAAAAAAAATGTGGAGAGCAAAAGAGGAAGACACTCAACTTGTCCTCTCTGCACCTCAACATGTGTACACACTCACATGAACCTGTACACATGTATATACCACAAACATGTGTACATACACACAATTTAAAGACAGAAACAATAGACTTCCAGTACTCAGGAGGGAGAGGCAGGAAGATATCAGTGAGTTCAAGGCCAGCCTGGTCTACATAGCAAGTTCCAGGCCAGCTGGGGCTATAGGGAGACCCTGTCTCAAAAAGAGCCTCCCCCCCAAATTCCATTCTTTTCTATGAATCCCCACACTTTGGGAAATTTTAAGATTTCAAATTCAGTTTTAATATACAGATAATTTTAAGCTAGGACTGAGTTTGTACTGTTTCCTGGAGCCCTACACCGCAGCAAGATTGCACCCACCTCTGCACAGGCCACTGCGGGAGGCATCTGTACCATCAAGGCAAAACCATTCTTTCTCCCTATATTCTCATTTGGGGCCATGGTAAACTTTCTTCTGTGGTTGGACTCTGCGCTTTCTAGAAACATCATCTCACTCAATCTCAGAAGTCATCTGGTCTCCTGTTTCCTTTACCATGAAAAATTTTAATGGGTTTCTTAATTTTTATATATATATCTATTTTTTTCTCTTACATTCTGGACAACTGTCATCCTGAGCTTTCTCTTTGCCGAGACACCGACTAGCTATATTCAGAATCATGCCTCAACTATCTCACGACAGATTTTATCACCAGTTTTGCTTGAATGTATCTTCTAGTAACTTCTATCATGGTGGCAGAAAGAAAAATCTTCAGTCCTTGAATAGAACCCTATGCCACTCTTGCACATGAGATAGTTTTGCTTGATATAGAATTCTATGTTAAATGCTTAAACTGTGAATCCCTAAATATGTTTTGCTGTTAATATATAGTTTAAGTACAGACTTTGTAAATTTGCTATATGTAAGGAGTGTAAAAAAAAAAAAGCTAGCCAGGCATGGTGGTGCACGCCTTTAATCCTAGCACGTGGGAGGCAGAGGCAGGTGGATCTTTGTGAGTTCCAGGCCAGCCTGGTCTACAGAGCGAGTTCCAGGACAGACGGGGCTACAGGGAGACCCTGTCTCAAAAAGACCAAAAAAAACCAAAAAAACAAAAAAACCACACAACAAACTTATAAAAGAAATTACTTTGGACAGTGTGTGTGTGTGTGTGTGTGTGTGTGTGTGTGTGTGTGTGTGTGT
>VZQC01011179.1:4517-16348 GCA_009823505.1 Rhizomys pruinosus | reverse complement strand
AAAAAAAAAAAAAAAAAGAACTGTGCTAACTCCAGTTACATCCAGGTAATACATTCACACACATAAAACAAAAATAATAAATCAAACATTAAAAATACCCCAAACTTGAGAAGATCATAGAAACAGAAAGCAGACTAGGGTTGATGGCCCAGCTCTGCTGGTAAGGGTGCTGCCTCTCAGTTAAAGGGGCCAAGAACGAGATCCATAGCCTTGTCCATCTCAGTCCTGCCTCCTTACCTCCAGGACCAGGCCTTCCCTAACTTCCTGCATCCCCGGCGTGAATGTAGTGCCACAACATGGAAGCTTGTACCTCTCTGAGGGCAGCCAACCTTTGTCTCCTGTGGGCAGGGGAGGATTCTGGTTCTTCCCTAGTGGGAACACTAGATGGCAGCAGTGTACCCCAGGACAAGCGTCCCAGGCATCTCCAGGACAGAGCTGCTGGTCCTGAAGTGGCTTCCAGGAGTGGGATTGGCAGAGCCCCCTTTATCTCCCCCAATGGCTCCTGCCACCAACTTCCTACTCCCGCTGACACCACTGTCCAGGCTGCCTTGTCTGCTGAGGCAAGGGACAAACGCTTCTCGCTGAGAGGAGGAAACTGACTCTTCATCCTCTGGTTTCGAACGCACCTGCCCATCTGTGGTAGAGACCAGCAGAGGGCCAGAGATCTGTGTAGCCCCCGGGCTGGTGCCTCACAGGAGCTGGGTGGTGACTGCCATCCTTGAAACCATGCCTCATGCCTCCCAGTGCTCAGGGAACCTGAACAAACTCTAAACTCATTTCATTAGATCACAAGGACACTGTTCCTGGGCCACACGGCTCTGGGTTCCTGGGCTGGAACTCAATCCTGTTTCCCACTGAAGAGATTCAGAGAGTGAGATTCAGATAGCTGCCTTATCCCAGAGATGAGCTTTCCAAATTGTGCTTAGAAAGGAATGCAGGACAGTTATGGCAAAATGCATGATCTTGGATGGGGTGGGGGTAGGGGGGAAGGGAAAGGGAAATATGCCTGAACTGAATTGGAAAATGATGTATGAAATGCACAAAGCATCAATAAAAAAATAAATAAAATAAATAAAAAGAAAAAGAAACAGTTTACAGAATTAGAGAAAATCTTCATCAGCTATATATCTGACAGAGTACAATCATTAAGTAGACAAATGGTTACTGAGGAAATAGTTCAGTGGGTAAAGGAACACACTGCTCAGCCTGACAACCGGGGCACAAATTATCCTCGGGCCTCCACATGTGCGCCATGGAATACACATACCCGCACACATACACACACAAATAAATGAGTAAAATGTAGTAAATTTTTTGAAAGGCCTTACCTTTCCAATTTTATATAATTTTGATGACATAAGGTGAAAATAGAGGCAAAAATAGCAAAACAAATTTGGATGGTCTATTTTATTTTATTTTATTTTATTTTATGTATATAAGTATATTGCCTGCATGCAGGGAAGCACACCCAGGTCATGCAATCCCCTCAGAGGTCAGAAGAGGGCATCAAATTTCCCTAGGCCTTGAGCCATGGATGGTGGCCAGCCACCATGTGGAGCTGTAAAACAAACTGTCTGCAAGAGAAGTCACCACTCTTTTTTTTATTTATTTTTATTTATTTTTTTTATCAAATCTAGACCCGTGTCCCCCATTCCCCCACCCCACCAGAGCTCATGCATTCTGCCAAATATGCTTTTCATCTCTTTCTCAGTCTTTCTCAATATTCTCCATATGGAAGTTGNTTTTTTTTGGTCTTTTTGAGACAGGGTTTCCCTGTAGCCCCAGCTGTCCTGGAACTAACTCTGTAGACCAGGCTGGCCTTGAACTCACAAAGATCTGCCTGCCTCTGCCTCCCAAGTGCTAGGATTAAAGGCATGCGCCACCACACCCGGCTATGTTTTTGGTCTTTTTGAGACAGGGTCTCCCTTTAGTCCCAGCTTGCCTAGAGCTCGCTATGTAGACCAGGGTGGCCTTGAACTCACAGAAATCCGCCTGCCTCTGCCTCCAAAGTGCTAGGATTAAAGGCGTGCGCCACCACACCCGGCTACACATACATATTTGTAACTCAGCTTGGTGGATCTTGAGCATGGACTTCCTATATGATATTGTGTTATGATGTCAAATAGCTGGACATCAGAGCCTGTAAGCAGGACCTGGCTTGTAAGTCAGACCAGGACATTTCTTTGTCCTAGCAGCTCTTCTTTCTCCATTTTCCTAAACTGGCTGCCAAAGGAGGAGTCTTGTAGCAGCAGCTGGAGGTGCAGCCTGGGCTCTGTCCACACGACCCACACCTTCCCTTTGTTTCTTGTTCAGCACACCTGCTATCTCACTGTCACAAGACACAGACCATCTCCGTCTCCCTCATTCCTAGGTACCTGACACTTAATTCACCTCTTTTTCCACATTCTTTCTCTGTGTGAAGGGATACCTACCTGTATGGATTCTTAGGTGACGGTCCAAATCTTTCATGCCATGCACTGTTTTGAAATGACAACCTAGACAAGGAAAGACAGCTGTTCAAATATCTAGCCCTTGACAGATGGCTCAGTGGTGAAGAGTGTGGACTGCTCTTGTGGACAACCTGAGTTCAGTTCCCAGCACCCGCCTTGGACAGCTCACAGCCATCTGTACCTCCAGCAGTAGGGCTCTGACCCCCACTCTGTCCTCCTTGGGTACCTGCACTGACGTGCGCAGGTACCCCACCCTGCACTCACACACACACACACACACACACATAATTAAAAAAATAAAAACAGCCGTGTGTGGTGATGCATGCCTTTAATCCCAGTGCTGGGGAGGCAGAGACTGGAAGATCTCAGTGAGATAGAGGCTAGCCTGGTCTACGCAGTAAATTCTAGGCTACCTTCAGCTATGGGGAGACCCTTGTCTCAAAAAAAAAAAATCACTGAGACACAATCCATCATAAGTCAGAGCAGCTATAAACTTCTCTGCAATCTGCTGTGAATCTGACTTGTGGGCATCTGATGTGTGAGAGTCTCCAGATGAGCTCTAACACTACAGACACACGGGGCCCCTGGAGGGTATGCACTGGGGCCTCTGGAGGGTGTGCACCAGGGCCCCTGGAGGGTGCGCACCGGGCTGATTCCTTCCCAGGAGGCCTTGGAGAGCAATGTAGGAGGGTGCAGAGTATCCCTGAAAAGCTGCAGGCCAGGGGCTCAGAGAGCGTCAGGTTCACCCTTTACCTGGATAGCAGCAATTGAAAGTCCTTTCCCCAAGGCTGCCCATTTGTTCCTTTGCTTCTGAGGGTGGGGTGACAGTAGGGGCCTTTTGGGCCTCACTGTCTTCAGGAGAGAGCTCTGCCGGTTTCAGGACACCAAAGGGATCTAGCTCAGGAGCTGAAATGAGGCAGGAAAGTTAACTTCTCAGCAAGAGTCATTAGAAGTGAATGGGAAACTAGGGTAGCTCTGAGCTTATTTCATATTCTTTCACCAGCTCTCCCCAAGGCATTTTAAAATGTGAGCCAGAGTTGAGGATGTGGTGTAATGGGCAGAGCACTTGCCTAGCATGGAGGAAGCCCTGGTCTTCTTCCTCAGCACTGCATAAACCAGGGGTGGTGATGCACCCCTGTGATCCCACAGCACTGGGGAAGGGGAGGCAGGAGGAACAGGAGTTCAAGGTCATCCTTGGCTACGTAGTGAGTTTGAAGTTAGCCTGGGCTATCTTAGACCCTGTCTCAAACAAAATGAAGCCCCACCCCCAACAAACTAGCAACTCCCCAAAGAAAAAAGAAAGCCAAGCTGGTATACCCCATTAATCCCACCCCTTTAATCAGGAGGCAGAGGCAGGCAGATCTCTGTGAGCTCAAGGCCAGCCTGATCTACATAGCAAGTTCCACGATACTGGGGGCCCCAACTGGGGTTACAAGGAGACCCTGTCTCAAAAAGACCAAAAAAGTAAATAGAAGCTACTTCCCATTTGCTACAGGTTAGTAGTTTTGTAATATGTAATAAACATAAACTACAAGAAAAGCAAAATAAGACAAAAATAATAACTCAAGCATTATTATTAGATTCAACAGAAAGCTGGAGAGACCTCAGCATGCCAAGCTGCTGGGTTTGTTGTTGTTTTGTGTGTTTTAAATTTTGTAAGTGTGCACACACTCATGGAGGTCAGGAGAAACTTTTGGAATTCAGTTCTCTTCTTCCACCATGTGGGTTTCAGGGATCAAACTCAGGCCATCAGGCTTGGGTGCAAGCACCTTTACCTGGTGAGCCGCCCCACACCAGTGTTTTGAAATGCTCAAACCTAGCCGGGCATGGTGGCGCACGACTTTAATCCTAGCACTTGGGAGGCCGAGGCAGATCTTTGTGAGCTCAAGGCCAGCCTGGTCTACAGAGTGAGTTCCAGGATAGCTGGACTACAGGGAGACCCTGTCTCGGAAAAAAAAAAAAGAAATGCTCAAACCTACACCACTGCTGATAGGCTCAACTACATGTCACAGGCTCCACTCCAGGCATCATCACTTGCCAGGACAAAGCATCTCAACAAGCAGCTTGAGAGGAGGAGGAGGATAGACCAGAGACAGATGATGCAAGTGAGGACCTGACGCATCAGGACTTGTCTGGCAGTGTGCACATGTGTGAAAATGAAGAACATTTTATGGGGCTGGAGAGATGGCCTAGCAGTTAAGAACACAGACTGATCTTACAGAGGACCCGGGTTCGATCCCCAGCACCCACATGGTGGCTCAGAACCATCTGTAACTCCAATTCCAGGAGAACTCCAGTTCCAGAGGAATCTGACACCCTCTTCTGACCTCCGCAGCACTGCACGACATGGGTGCACCAACCTACATGCAGACAGTACATTCATACACATACAAAATAAATTAAAAAATTTTTTTAAATCACATAAAAAAATGAACATTTTAAAGGATTCTCTCGCTTTAGGGGTGTGTGCTGACATGTTTGAAGCTAAGATACTGTGTCTTTGCTTGAACATCTAACCCAGGACAGGAGAATAGCTGGTGTGGAGGAAAAAGAAAACTAGCTATGCGTAGGAGGTCGCTGAAGCCAGGTGGTGGGCATGTACCAGCTTGCTGTAACTCTCTAATGGGCCTCCAAGGTGTGGGACCCACATTTTTGTGTGTGCGCACGAGGGTTCATGTGTGTGCAGGTGTGCATGCTTGTGGAAGGCAGAGGTCAATGTCAGCATCTTCCTTAATTGTTCTCCACCTTTACAACAAGGTCTCACTGTATAGCACAGGCTGCCCTGTAACTCACTATGTAGCCCAGGTTAGCCTTGAACTCTGCAAGCCTCTTGCCTTCTCTCCCCAGTTCTGGGATTAAAGGCATGCACCGCCGTGCCAGCGTTAGCTGTTGTTTTATTTATTTATTATTTTTTTGTCTGTTTGAGACAGGGTCTCCCTGTAGCCCCAGCTGTCCCGAGTGCTAGGATTAAAGGCGTGCACCACCATGCCCAGCATTAGCTGCTGTTTTAAAGATGCATATAGTCTTGGGGCTGGAGAGATAGCCTAGCGGTTAAGAGCACTGACTGCTCTTGCAGAGGACCCAGGTTCGATCCCCAGCACCCACATGGCGGCTGAGAACCATCTGTAACTCCATTTCCAGGAGAACTCCAGTTCTGGGGGAATCCGACACCCTCTTCTGACCTCTGCGGCATTGCACGACATGGGTGCACAAACCTACGTGCAGACAATACATTCATACACATAAAAAATAAATAAAATTAAAAAGATGCATATAGTCTCTTAATTTCTGAGAGATCTTGTTTCAGTTCAAGGTGGAGTCTGCCTTCAAGGAGGGGCTTGTGTGTGCGCACACGTGCATGTTTGTGTGTGACAGCATCTGACCAAGGGAAACTGAGATGTTCATCAGTGAGGACTTCTGCTCCAGGCAGAGGGTTACTCTGCTTAGGGAGCCATGCTAGCTGCTATGTGACCTCTAGAAGTTACTTAACCTTTCAAAGCCTTAATTTGCTCATCTGTAATATGGAAGAAGCTACCCACTCAGAGTTAAATATCAAATGAGATGAATTCTTGGTATAGTGTTGAACGTGTGGTGAGGGTATGCTCTTAGCTCTGTGGCTTTGAAGGCCATGGTGAAAAGGAACCCTGGTGGGGCTGGAGAGATGGCCTAGTGGTTAGGAGCGCCGAGTGCTCTTGTAGAGGACCTGGGTTCGATTCCCAGCACCCACATGGCGGCTAAGAACCGTTTTTAACTCCAGTTCCAGGGGAATCTGACGCCCTCCTCTGACCTCCAAGGCATTGCACGACACGGGTGCACAAACCTACATGCAGACAGTACACTCATACACATAAAAAATAATAAATTAAAAAAAAAGGAACACTGGTATCACATCCAACATCCCATAATGAAGGGCTGATCATTTGATGACAATGAACATGTGTGTGCATGCATGTGTGTGGGTATGTCTGTGAGTGCATGCTTGTGCAAATGTTCATGTATGTGGTTGAATGTGTGTGGGTGTGCCTGCATGCATCTATATATGTGTATAGATGTGTGCTTGCTTGCATGCATGCACATGTGTGTAGGTGTGTACATGTGTCTTTTGTAAACATGTATGTAGAGGTGTGTGGGTGTGTGTCTACCAGGCAGAGGGTAGGAATACTGCTAAACAGCCCACGCTGGGGGGACCACCCAGCAGAACTGAGTGCCCCTTATGGCAGCAGTGCTGAGGGTTAAGAGCTCCCCAAACCTGAGCCTCTCTGAGCACCATCCTCAAGTCTCCTCCAGCTTGGGTATCTCCCCAGACCCCACTGCATACCCAGAGATGTGGGAAGAGGGGCTGATTCCAGGAATCGGGGTTCATAAGGCACCCTGGGTGATTCTTTCCTGATAGCCCAGCCTCTGGCTCTCTTGATTGTGCTCTGCAGAGCCTCATCCTGTACTAGTTAGGAATGCCCGCCCCAGATGGAACTGGTCTGTGCTCCACTGTTCCAGCCTCATAGCACCCAGGTGGTTCCCACACAGCAGGTTTGAGAAGCAATGAAGACACCCAGAGACAACTAAGAACTGAGAGCCACTAGGTACATGGCTTTATCCATGGGTGGGAAGGAGTCCGGAGACCTTCAAGTCAAGGCAAAAGACCCTGCTTGCCACTAGTGCAGATGGAAGAAACTTGAAGCAAAGGATTAAGAATGTGGGTTGTGTTGGGCATGGTGGCACACACCTCTGGCACACACTGGGGAGGCGGAGGACCGAGAGTTCAAGGCTACCCTGGGTTACATAACATGTTAAGGCTAGCATGAGGAATATAGTAAGACCCTGCCCCCCCCAAAGAATATATGGGGGGAGGGTTGGCTAGAGAGATGGCTCAGTGATATTGAGCCATCTTGCTGTTATTCTAGAGAATTTGGGTTTGGTTCCCAGGACCCACACGGTGGCTAACGACTGTCCATAACTCCATTTCTAGGGAATCCTACACCCCACACCCTCTTCTTGACTCTGTGAGCACTGCATTCATGTGGTACACTCACATACATGCAGACAAAACACTCATACAGAAAATAAAAATTAAAAAATTTTTTTTTGGTATTTTGAGACAGGGTCTCCCTGTAGTTCCAGCTGGCATGGAGCTCGCTCTGTAGACCAGGCTGGCCTTGAACTCACAGAGATTCTCCTGCCTCTGCCTCCCCAGGGCTGGGATTACAGGCATGCGCCACCACACCTGGCTTTTTTTTTTTNCTAGACAGCTTTTTTTTTTTTTTTTTTTTTATGTGTTTTTGGGTCTTGTCGAGACAGGGTGCCTCCATGTGCCCACGGTCCTGGAACTCATGTGTATACCAGGCCCTGCCTTGGACGGTCACAAAGATCTGCCGGCCTCTGCCCTCCCGAGGTTGCCTAGGAGTAAAGGCTGGTGCACCCCGACACAGCCCGGCATCACGACATCTTCTTAGGGGGCGAAAGCTCCCCTTGGCTAACCCTACCTGGCCTGACAACGAGTCCTCCAGGGACTCACAGGGCCTCAGCATGCTTGTGGTACAAACCTGGCCCTCAATCCAAAGGCCGCAGCGCATCCATGGCTGTGCTGGTCGAGTACAGGCTCTGACCCACCATCCTTCGTAGATTCCATTTCTTTAAGTGTGACATTTGGAAAACCGCATTAGGTCCCTTCACTTGAGAATCTGATTGCTTCCCATGCCTGGATGTACATATATCTGGGTGGCTGGGAGATGATGCTCAGACAGTCAAAGCGCCACATGCTGTTGCAGAAAGACCTGGGTTGGATTCCCGGCACCCAATGTGGCCTAAGTAAACAGTCTTTAACTCCGTTCCATGAATCCGATGTCCGCTTCTGACCTCCTCGGCTTTTCACGACACGTGTGCACAAACATCTGCATACGACATACAACTCGACACGAATAAATAAAAAAAAAAACATACATCTGAACTGTGCACAAGGTTCTCTTTATATAGTGATGATTTCAAGGAGACAGAGGCATAATCTCTTTTTGCTGTTGGGAGAAGTACAGGGAGGTGGGATAACTAACTTTGCCAAACTCGCAGCATGCTTCTGACAGAACTGTAGCGTGCAGCCTGCTTCGTAATCTCCTTAGTCCAGCACCGGCGTTTTTGATTTCAGTTTACTTGCTGTTTTGATTTTGCCTATGTGTTGGCTAGTAGGTGAGCAAGGTTTTCTGGCCGAGTCCCAAGCGCCACCCCCAAGGGGCTTGCAAGGAGCAAGTGTTGGTTGCAAGTGCTAAGAAAGCGTCTGCCAACCATTAACATCATCAGATCCATTTTCCTTCTTGCCTTTTTTAATCAAGGGAATTTTCTCAAGGTGGTTCACGCCTCAAAGCAGCAAAACCTGGGAACAGTTCGTTAGGAAGTTGAAAAGTTCCTGTCCTGCCAGAAGACACTTAACGTGTGGGGAAGAAGTGTCTGGACGGAACCCAGAAGCCCCTGTGCTCAAAGCCCCGAGCGGAGGCAAAAACGCATTGCTCGCGCGTAGAGAAGCTGCTGGTGGCGGGGTGTGTTTTCTCAGTGGTTTGTATTTGGTGGGTGTCGGCAGGTAACTAAAGTGAAAAAGGCGATGGTCAGTCTCGTTTAATCCTCTGAGCATCACTGAGGGCTTCTTGTGACAGAGTGTCCAGACCAGAGAGTCCCGGGATCGCAGAGAGGCATCCCTCCAGACATGAATCTCATGTTTGTGTGGTGTGGTGGGGGGCGTACACGTGTGAGTGGTGTATAGTTTGTGCAAGGAAGGCCCAGAGGTTAAAGCTCAGGTGCCATTCTCGGTATGTCCAGCCGTCCTCTGCAGTCCAGGTCTCGGGTCGACCTACTCTGGCTCGGCTCGGGCTTCGATGGACAAGTGTGCAGCACCACGCACAAATCAGTTTTAGTAAAGTGTAGTTCTGGAAACTGACTCACTCCCCATCTTATGTGGCAGGGGGGCGCTTCACTGAGACATCCTCTGCCGGCCAGTCCCTGTATGGTCTTTTAAGATTAATTTAATAAAAAAATAAAAAGAAATAAAAACAAATTAAAAAAAAAAGTCAAGCAGGTGTGGTGGCGCAGACTTTAATCCTAGCATCGTTGGAGGCAGAAGGGCAGTCGGATCTGTCTGAAGTCAAAGCCAGCCTGGTCTACAGATGAGGCCAGGCACCAAGCTGGGAGCGACGTGAACCGGCCTGTCGCGGAAAGACCAAAAAAAAAAAAAAAAACAGTATGTGTATGAATGTACTGTCTGCATGCAGGTTTGTGCACCCGTGTCGTGCAATGCCGCGGAGGTCAGAAGAGGGTGTCGGATTCCCCTGGAACTGGAGTTCTCCTGGAATTGGAGTTTCAGACGGCTCTCGGCCGCCATGTGGGTGCTGGGGATCGAACCCGGGTCCTCTGCAAGAGCGTCGGCGCTCCTAACCGCTAGGCCATCTCTCCAGCCCCATAAATTAAATCTTAAAAGACCATACAGGGACTGGAGAGATGGCTCAGTGAAGCGCCTGCCACATAAGATGAGGACATGAGTTCAGTTTCCAGAACACACTTTACTAAAAATGATTGTGCGTGGTGATGCACACTTGTCATCGCAGCACGAGAGACCAGAGCTAGGCCGACCCGTGACCTAGGCCGACCCGAGACCTGACTTGCAGAGCAAGGTGGACATACCCGAGGAATGGCACCTGAGCTTAACCTCTGGCCTCTACTTGCACAACTATACACACTCACACGTGTACACACACACACACACACACATGAGAATTCATGTCTGGAGGGATGCTCTTCTGCTATCCCAGGGACTTCTGGCTGGACACTCTGTCAAAGACAGCTCAGTTGATGCTCAGAGGATAAAAGAGTGAACAAGTTTTTCACTTTAAGTTTCTGCGAACCACCAAATACAAAACCACTGAGAAACACACCCCACACCAGCAGCTCTCAGCTGTGAGCATGCGTTTGCCTCCGCTCGGGGCTCTGAGCACAGGGGCTCTGGGTCCGCCTCCAGACACTCTCCCCCAGTAGTGCTCTGGCAGACAGGAACTTTTTCACTTCTAATGAGTTCCCAGTTTTTGCTGCTTGAGGGGTGACACCTTGAGAATTTCCCCTTGATAAAAAAGGAAGAAAATGGATCTGAGATGCTAATGGTGGCAGAGGTTTCTAGAATAGAACCAACACTTGCTCCTCTGCAGCCCTTGGGGGTGGAGGGGAATGGCAGAAAACCTTGCACTACTTAGCCAAACACATAGCAAAACAAACAAGCAAGAAAACTGAAATCCAAATGCGGTGCTGGATAAGAGATTAAGAAGCCGGCTAGCAGGCTACAGTTCTGTCAGAGCTGTGTGAGTTTGAGCAAGTTACCCCACCTCCCTGTACTTCTCCCAACAGCAAAAAGAGATTATGCCTCTGTCTCCTTGAAATCATCACTATATAAAGAGAACCTTGTGCACAGTTCAGATGTATGGTTTTGTTTTTTTTTAATGTGTATGAGTGTATTGTCTGTATGTAGGTGTGCCCATGTCATGCAAAGCCGAGGAGGTCAGAAGAGGACATCGCGGATTCCCTGGAACTGGAGTTAAAGACTGTTCTTAGCCACCACGTGGGTGCTGGGAATCAAACCCAGGTCTTCTGCAAAAGCAGTTGGCGCTCTTGACTGTTGAGCCATCTCTCCAGCCCCCAGATATATGTTTCATCCAGGCCTGGGAGCAACCAGATTCTCAAGTGAAGGAAAATGCGTGTTTCCAAATGTAAACTTTAAAGGAGGCCTAAGAAGGATGGTGGGTCAGAGCTGTACTCGACAGCACACTGCATGGAGGAGCGCGGCCTTTTGGCTTGAGCCAGGTTGTCCCCTACAGCAGCTGAGGCCCTGTGAGTCTGGAGACTGTTGTAGGCCAGGGTTAGCACAGGGAGCCTTTCAGCCCCCTAAGAAGCTGCTAGTGATGCCGGGTGTGGTGGCGCACGCCTTTAATCCTAGCACTCGGGAGGCAGAGGCAGGCGGATCTTTGTGAGCTCAAGGCCAGCCTGGTCTACACAGTGAGTTCCAGGACAGCTGGGGCTACAGGGAGACCCTGTCTCGAAAAGACCGAACCAAAAAAAAAAAAAAAAAAAAAAAAAAAAAAGCTCAAGAGAGCATAAACTAGAAAAAAACAAAAACAAAAAATAGAGCTTGGCGTCAGTGCTCATACCTACAAGTGTGTATATTTCCTCCTCCCTCCCGTCCTGTGTGTTGTTCCTCCTTCCTGTTTTCTATCGCTCCCCTTCCTCTGCCTCCCGTCCTTCTCCCACCCCCCTCTCCCTCCCCCACTTCTGTTATTTGTTTTCCGTCTGGGTGGATGGTACAAGATTTGGTTCCAAAAGTTAGTATTGTGGAGCACATTTGTTGTTTTTTTGAGATGG
>VZQC01011176.1:0-11281 GCA_009823505.1 Rhizomys pruinosus | reverse complement strand
ATCGGGAGACTTAATATTGTGAAAATGACCATCCTACCAAAAGCAATATATAGATTCAATGTAATCCCAATAAAAATCCCCATGACATTCTTCACAGAATTAGCAAAAAACAAATCTTAAACTTCCTAAGAAAGCACAAAAGACACTGGATAGACAAAGAAACTTTTAGCAAAAAAGAGCAATACTAGAAGGATTACTATACCAGATTTCAAATTATAGTAGAGAGTTATAGTGATAAAAACAGCATGGTACTGGCACAAAAATAGACATTAAAATGGAACATAATTGAACACCTAAGTATGAGTACATGAAATATCAGCCACCTGACATTTGACAAAGGTGTCAAGAACATTCACTGGAAGAAAGACAGTATCTTCAACAAATGGTGCTGGCAAAACTGGATCTCCATCTGCAGAAGAATGAAACAAGAACCTTATCTTTCACCTTGCACAAATGCCAACTCCAAATGGATCAAAGACCTCCAGGTGAAACCTGAAACCCTGAAACTATTAGAAGAAAACATTGACAGTAACCTGCAAGATATAGGTGTAGGAAAGGACTTTCTAAATCTAACACCAGATGATCAGGAATTAAGGCCAACAATCAATAAGTAGGACCTCATTAAGCTAAAAAAAACTCTATACAGCTAAAGAAACAACCAAGTGCAGAGAAAACCCAGACTGGGAGAAAATCTTCACCAGTGGCACATTTGACAGACGTTTAACATCCAGAATGTGTAAAGAACTCAAAAAACAGAGAATCAAGAAAACAAGTGACTCAATTAAAAGATAGTACAAGGTTTTGAACAGATTTCTCAAAAGAAGTAATGAAGATGACTAAGAAACATCTTTAAATGTGTTCAATGTTGTTAGTGGTTAGGGAAATGCAAATTAAACTCACTTTATGATTTCTTCTTACCCCTGTCAAACAGGCTAAGATCAAGAGAACAAATGATACCAAATGCTGGAGAGGATGTGGGGAAAGGGGAAGGCTCATTCACTGCTGGTGGGATTGCAAACTCATGCAACCCCTATGGGAAGCAGTGTAGAGAACTCTTTTAAAAATTAAAAATGAACCTGCCATTTGACCTGGTTATACCATTCCTTGGCCTATACCCAAAGGACTCATCCTATTGCAGATAATTGTGCATCCATGTTTGTTACTGCTCTTTTCACAACACCCAAGAGATGGAAGCAACCTACGGGTCCCTCAACTGACTGGATAATGAAAATATGGTACATTTACACAATGGAGTTCTCAGGAGTAAAGAAATTTGCAGGTAAATAGAACTAGAAACTGTTATACAAAATGAATTAACACAGGCTCAGAAAAACAAACGATGTATGTTCCCCCTCATATATGGATCCTAGCACCAAATCCTTATCTTTGAGTATATATCCTGCAGGAACCAGGAAAATGGAAAGGAACCAAAGAGGTAAAAGGAAAGAAGGGACCTGAGAGAAGAACAGTAAGGAGATGGGTGTTACTAAGGGAGAAATGGATNAAAGGAAGCATTCAAGCATTTCCAATTTTCTTAGAGCCCAATCAATACATCCATGTATCTTACAGGCATTGAAAACATAGGGTCAACTCTTGTACTCTTTACAACACTACAGATCTATATGGAAAATCAATGACTCTACTTACTTACTACAAAGTATATCAGTTACTAGATACCTTCTGGAAACCACAGTCAATCTTCCAGTGTTTAGTACATTCTGGCTCTGCAATGCTTTTGAAAAAGTCGAACACTGCCAGAATTGGTCTAGAATGTAAAGGTGTTTATAAGTCCAAGTCGAGTAGGGAAGAACAAAAAGAGAGAGAGAGGTTTTTGCCAAGCTTGCTTTAGTGGCTGACTTTGTTGCTTCAGTTCAGAATAAAAATCAGTATTTGTGACAGTTTTTGCAGTTAATATCAGAGGCACTTACAAAATAATTCATGGCTAATATCTTGTGAAGAGGTTGGGAGGGAGGAAGGGAGAGAAGAGGAATCACCGTTTGCATATCTAAAATACAAGTACAGTCGACTACAAAGAGATATTACATTCAATACATATATAACAATACAAACAGAATCGCGTCTGGAAGTAACTCCAAACATCATAACACAGACCTAATACAAAGACTGATTTAAGACCTAAAAGAAATAACTCAACCAGCGATGACAAAATAAGCTAAGGATGAGGATATTAATATCCCATGTCTCAACATATAGACAGGTCAGCACGACAAGAATAAAACAGATATCCTGAACTATAAACAAATAGCATACATCAAATGGACATAAAACATCTACCTAGATTATTCTACCCAAGCACCAAAGAAATAGTTCCTAGCATTCTATTAGATCACAATGCAATAAAGCATAAAATCAACACTGAAAGAAAGCCTAGTAATACCTTCATAAGTACTCATGGAGATTAAGCAACACACTACTGAATAACGAATAGATCGAGAAAATTAAACAAAAGAAATAAAATTAATTCCTGTAATATAAAAAAAAAAACATGTACAGACCACAAAGAGAAAAAAACAAAATCCTGGGAAATACTTATTAAAACACAAGTTATCTAGAAGATGGGAAGTTGTAATAGAAGTTTATATAGAATCTAATTACGACGATATCAATACAATTATAAAAAGTCAGAAAAAAACAAAATAATGACTAAACATAGTGCCACTGAAGAGACTTCCAGAAAGAACGGCAAGACAGCCCCAATTTGCGCTTAATATACAATAGCAAGACATAAAAATGAAATGCGAACAAGATAGAGTCACAAGTAGGAATGGATTGGAATGGAGAAATTTCAGAAAACCAACAGCCATAGGAAAAGTTAGTGATAAAGTGATCATTTTGAGTTACTACCTAGAAATTAAGGAAACATGAAACCATTAACGCCTAAAGGTTAACCAAAAAGCCAAAAATAATAAAAATTAATTAAGCTTGAAAAAAGTAAAATAAATTTCAACGCGAGGGAAATGGACGAGATATAGCTAAGCGAGTTAAAAGAACACGATGCTACCATTGCACACGAATGGAGCAAGCCCAAGAAATTAATGGGGGATTCTTAATGAGAATCTGCCGTTCCCTAGTGGAAAACACACAAACCAATAGGATGTGGGGCAGTGGCTAAAGAAGCCCCGGTACTTGTGTTAAGTTGTTAGTCCCGGTTCCTCGCCTACCAAGTTATAACAGGAAAAGTATACAAGGGAAATGGAATATATAAAAATAAGAATAACAACTCTAAACGACCCTCATAATAAAATATCCAAATGAAAATTAAGAGCTGACAGCTCACAAACGACGAGATAGGAACGTAATCAAACAAGAGAAAGGCCATCTAACATATTACTAAGTAGCATGGGAGAATACCTCGTCTTTAAAACATTATACCTGTAACTTAAAATCTTTGAAAAACCTAAAGAAAGAGGAATTGTATGAAATATCTAAAATTATGTGATGACTGAGAGAAATCCCAGGGCAACATCCGAACTCAAGACCTAAGCACAGCAAGTCAAAAGAGACTGAGAAGTCTGTAAATATTCACCTCACACGATTTAGAACATACTAGCCAAAATCGAAATTAGGTGCAAAATTAAACCGAGAAAAACCTCCCAACGTGTAAAAAACAGCCCAAGCTCAGTGCGGTTATGGCAGAATTTAAACAACATTATGGATTTCAAAGACTCTCACCAAAGGCAGTCAAATTCGGTACTACCTAATTTATTCACGGATAGCTATAAGAAGAGCATACATAGACACGCATGGGCCAGAATTTCCCGATCAGGGGAAATGCTAGCATACTACTACCTAGCAGCATAAACCAAACTCACCACAGAAATGAGAGAGGACAACAAAGTAAGAAATACACACCCAAAGAGCAGAGAAGAAAACCTAGTAGAAGCCGATATGGTTTGAATCTAGCACTGCTTATGACTTGCCGTGCAGCCTTAAATATTTTCCATCCTATAACTAGCAAACATATCTTGTCTCCAGACCGACTAGAATACAAACACAGCAGTTAAAAAAAAGCGATCATCTAACCCTCGAGGGGCTTGGGAAGTAATGTCTCAGGTGGGGTTTGAGGAGAATACCACGTCCCAGAAAGTATGTAGGGGCGACGCTAAAGAGTACCACTGGGTGTCTATCAGCAGTTACCAGAGAGCGCAATTTTATGAATCACCTTCTTTTATCTGTGTTCCTCTAGGAACTCCCAGTTCTACACGACAATGTCGAATCATCCGCATGACTACAGGTGTGCCAAGACCTGCCATAGCAGACGAGTACCAGAAGAAAGGTAACACCTCAATTTGAAGCGGATGCGAGGCACATCCCGGGTTGAAATGCAGTCCTCAGAAGACCTTTTCTCTATTTAAAAAGTATTGCCATTATAATAACCATGAGAATCAATAGTTTTAAAAATGGAAACCATCTACCATGATCAAGTTGCTTTATTCCAGAGATCCATGGATGGTTCAATATATGTCAAGACAATAAATGCTATAAAAATAATATAAAGGACTCCAAAGACAAAATACATGCATTCAAGATGACGAAAAGCCTTTGGGAAGCAAGATAATTAAAACCAATTCCACACTATAGTCCAACCTCATTATTAGATCAAAGTCCTAAGAAGTGAAATTATCATAACGACCCCTGCAAGTAAAAAAAATAGAGCCGTCTAATCATATATTGACCTCTATTACAATCTAAATATGAGTTTCAATATGTTAAAGCATACTAAAAGAAAAAATCCACAGAATAGGCCCAAACGATCGATCATTATATAATACACATAGAAGAACCTAAAAACATAGATATGCATATACTCCATTGAAAAGATTTCAGGATCTAGATCAATCAGGCTGTCTCACATAGTCTGCTACACTTTGTTAGTTACTTTGTTTTATATAATAGGTTGATAGAAATTCTTGAATAATGAATCAATGAAGACATAAAAAGAAATTACAAGGTACTAATTCTGGCCAAAGCCCAGATGGTCCAAATTACCCCCTTATCACCCACAATGATTATTGCTGATTGAACACATAAACCTTCTGTCCCAAATTTTGGGATAGATCACAAAACCCACAATACACACTTTCAGTAAAGTGGCTACTGGGGGAAGGATTATGTATAGGAGTAAATATATCGAGGAACACAGCAAAATTCTACAATCAGCCTTTCTAATATAACCAATAATCAAGTAAGTAGAGAAAGAGATGCGTGGAAACCCTTAACCATTCAAATGTCCCTAAAATTTTTCATAACAAACTTGACCCAATAGGCCATTCTCTGGGTCAAATGATCTCAAAGCAAAAAGCTCACACACACATCACGGTCACAGGAAGACGCGGAAGGCCACAAAGAGGCAGAACTTTGGGCGACCCCTACCTATGCTTCCGGAGGAGGAGAAATGCGGAAGGGACAAGGAAAGCTATAAATATTGGCGAGCAAGGTCGCAACTCATCCTATAGGAGGATGGCTCGAAATTTAGCAACAAGCTATATGAGTGCAATCGTAATTCTGCTTCCCCACACTTGAAAAGCCCCCATGACATATCCTTCACAGAATTTAATAGCAAAAACAAATCTTAAACTTTCCTAAGAAAAACACCAAACAACAATAGGAAAGCCAAAACACAGACCGCGGGAAAAATAAGGAACAAAGACCATGACACCTTTTCAGGTCATATAAAAGTAAGCATACTAGAAGGATTACTAAAAGCCCACACAGATTATCAAACTATATGGTAGAAGAGTTATAGTGATAAAAACAGCATGCCGCTACTCAGGGTGGGTATGCACAACAAATTAGACAGTAAATGGAGAACATATTAATCGAACACCCTAAGTACTGAAGGTACATTGATATCAGCCACCTGATCACCATTATTAGATAAGCAGCAAGTGGGGCCTCTTCACACACGGCAACATATTTGCTTCTCACATAATGGAAAAAGCACAAGTTAATGACCCATTCACAAAACAAATGGTGCTTCGCACAGCAAAACTGGACTCTCCATCCCTGCCAGACGGTAAGGAGCCATCAGACGAACCCTTAGATCTCTTCCACCTTGCACAAAATGCACCAGATCTCCCAAAAATGTGGAATGTCTCGACAAAAGACCCCCTATGCTCCAGGAGAGCAGACGGCGCGAAACTCCTGAAATCTTAAACTACGCCAAATGGAGTAATTAGCTATTTGTATATCTAGAGTATGAAACCACTGCTGCACGATATAGGTGTAGGAAAGAACTAGCCAGGACACATTATTTCGACAACCCCTATTACAGCTCTCAGAATATAGATGTGGAAACTACAACAAGAAACGAGTAACTCAACAACATAATCAAAAATAGCCAACACACCTTTATGTCAGGTACCCTTATCCCCATACTCCAGTACAGCCTTTAAAAGTAATGATGAAGAAGGTAACCTCATATTATTAACCACAACTAAGCTAAAGAGAAAAACGTAAACCAGAGCGATAAAAAGCAACCCACGTACGGTCCTGTAAAAAGAATGTCCAACGAGACACTTAAATAATAAACAGTCTCTTAACACAGTCTCAGTCTTAACTGTTGTCTGGCGGGGTAAAATCCAAAACAGAAAAGATATCTCTTCCTGTCTTGATGTCAATAGGGCACAGAAATCAGAGGCCACAACTTCATAACAGTGACAGAACAAGCCTAATGTTCTAAGCCATTCCAGAAAATGTGTAGATACGACTCAATAATAACAGAGATGAATCTAAGAAACAAGTGGACTCAATTAGATAGTACAAACTAGAAAGGAAATATATATACAATGACTGGCAACATTAAGAACCAGTGGGAGTTTCCCACTTTCTATGAAGATTTTCTGGGCTCTGAAAGGGTCTCGGCAGCTCCCTTCTCTCAAAAAAGGATACTCCTGCAGGTCAGCCCATATGACAGATTGAGCACAAATCCTAGAACATCCTATTATAACAAGTTCGATTCTGCGCTTCAATGTTGTTAGTGTAGGGAGAAAGCAAAATAAAAGCCAGGCCATCACTCCCTATTATGACCTTTCATCTTCTTTAAACCTGCACTGCTCTGGTCGGCTGGTCTACACCATCAGCTAAGATCAGAAAACAAAATTTACCAATGCCTGGAGAGGATAGTGGGGAAGGGGAAGACTCATCCACTACTGGTAGGATTGCAACTACAATGCAAGACCCCTATGGAAAGCAGCAGTGTAGAGAACTCTTTCCCTGGCATCTAAGATTCAACCAAAAAAAGCTGTTGAAATGAACCAGGTCGCCACTTGATGACTGAGGGTTGCCATAGTCTTTAACCATATGGGTCTCATCCTCTGACCCTCTCGCGGTGGTTTAGCTAAAAGCCCTCAGCATTTCTCCTTTGCTATACCCACCTCCAACAGGTAGTAACTGCCTATTTGCAGATAATTGGGCATATCATTTTGTTCTGCTACTTTTCACAACACTCACCGTCCAGAGAATGGAAGCACTAGCGGTTCCCTTCAACTGACTGGATAACTGAAAATATGGTAACATTTACACAATGGGAGTTCTCCAGGCTGCAATCCTGGAGTAGAGAGGTATCTTCGAACATGCAATTTGCCAGAGACCGAGTAATAGAGATCTAGAAAAACTGTTATATCCAAATGAAATTAACACCTTCATGGGATCAAGAAAACACAAAACGTGTACTGTTCCCGACCCAAGCATATTATGGATCCGTAGCACCGAATCTCTCCTTATCTTTGGAGCTTAGTAACCTTTACTCTCTGCAGAACAAGGAAATGGAAGGACCAAAGGAGTAAAGGAAGAAGGACCTTGAGATAAAAACATAAGGAGATGGGTGGTTAAGGGAGAAATCGGATAATGGGGTGCTTAAATTGAGAGGTAGAAGGAAGGTTCCACTTGGGTTAAAGAGGGGGAAGAAACAGCTCAAGAAAAATGGGCTTGTAGGAGAGAATGGTATTATCAAGGGAGATATGGTGAAAAAGGGTATACTTTAAATAGGGAGAGCATAGAAGGAGGGTTAGACAGAGAGAAGGAGATGAAAGATAAATAAATGCCCAGAAAGGGTAAAAAACCAGAGGGAATCAAAATATTAGTACAACAGCCTACTGACAAATACACATACAATATTCCTACATGAATCCATGTATATAGCTCAAGGCTACATAACAAAGAAATCAGAGGCAAGACAGATGAACCCCAAATGGTTGTCCAAGGTATAGGAAGAGCTCCTTAAATCATACCAAGCGTTTCCCATAGCTTGTTGAATTTCCTCCCCAGAACTGAAGGTACCTATGCTGACAGACAAGACATTATGTTATAGGGAGCTCTTAAATCATACCAACAATTACCATAGCTGTTGATTCCTCCTAACCAGACTTGAAAGGTACAACAATTGTCGAATGAATCATGAAATATTCAGACTAAGGATTTGGAGCAATGAACTGAACTGATGGACGTGACCTGGAAGCAGCTTCCTTAAGGAAAGCTACCTTCCAGTCTTGGAGGACTATTAATGTGAACTCTAAAGGAGAGCATCAATCAGTTGTCCAATCCCAGCTTTAAAACCTAACAACTGAAACAATGACTGGCACTGCAAAATAAACTGGTGAAGTAATGGAACTTTTATCGTTGGGGTAATAAGCTATCTAATTCACCATCTAAATGCACTCAATGAGTGGAAACTCATATGTGGTACTGTATATATAGCCAAACACACATGAGTGCAGGGGTCATAAATCTAAGAGAAAATCCCAAGTCTGTCACAACTCCAACAAAACGTAAATTTGTTTAACTATACTTCAATATGTATCCTTAAATTAGAGACAAGGATCCCAAGTAACCATTCATCTCAATGAAGTATCTTTTGCACCAGAAGAATGATACAGAATACCACAACTGGTCACATACCCACATTGTCTGTGAATTGTCCAAGCCTAAGTTTGCACATCTACGATGCAAACCTCTATGACCTAAGAATAAGAACAACAGAGATAAAGATGACACTGATGAATCTCCCAATTCTCATTAAGGAAGTTCCCTCATGTAACAGAGGACAAAGAACACAAAATAATCACAAAATGATCAAAAATAAGTGAGTAAGAGTCTGCAGATTATGGGTCATTAAACAGAACTCTTATGTTAAACTTCTAACTAACCCATGGGGGTCAGGAACCATTGTCAAGGTGACAGTTATAACAGGCCCCAGGGAAGATGTTTGGTAAGCCATAAGAAACAGAGTCCTAACAAGCCCCCCTGGGGACTTCGCTCCACATGCCATCTATACAATAGTGGGTCAGCACCACAAGACCTATGCAAGAATCAAGCAGAAACAAAACCCAGCACGGAGCTGAGGAAATGTGTGATAATATGTGTGATAAGCCCTAACCTTAGTTGATTATTGGCAACTGGATTGCTCTGGGTGAGGAATGAGCTGACTTTTTTTTTTTTTACCTTCTTTATTTTTTTTTTTTTCAATTTTTTACAATAGTAACATTTGAAGTATAAGCATCCTTCAGTACCAATTTGCAAGCAAATTGTGCCCAAAAACCCACACAGCTCATGGGTCCCCACATCCAAGCTGGGGGGGGGCTCATATGTTCAATTAAGTGATCAGATAGTGTCCAGACTAATTGGCTGTAGTTTCAATCATACACCCATCGCAGTCTCTCCTTGGAGGAATAACCCATGGCTGATGCCACACAAGCTTAAGTCCTCTAGAGATTAGGAGATGTTATATAGCCACAGTAAGACCTGTCTATTTAATAAAAAAATGTAATCATGGATTACATACCATACAAAACATCTGTGTCTATACCAAAGTAAACTACCATAACAATTAGTACTGTTTAAATACCTATATATCTAATTGCTTGTGCTTCATTAGTAGGACTGAAAGGTTATTCCTGGACAAACTGTCAGCCCATGAAAGGAAACAGCCAGAATTGACCAGAGTCCAAAACAACAGCTCCAGGGCTGCAATTGAGCTGATCTTAAAGGAAGAGACTCTAGATAGGTTAACTTGACCCCAGTGGGTGAACTTGCATTGAGGAGCATTTGAGGACACTAACTTAACACGATAAACCTTAACACAAACGATAGACTATATGAATTTGTGGGGGGGTTATAGGAGGGTGCTAGTGAGGAAGGGGGTATAATGGTGATTAAGATTTATTGAGATATTCTTTTTAGAAATATGCAAAAATTCAATTAAAATATTTAAAAAAGAACAAAATGAAATAAAATGTAAAATGTAATAAATTTGTGCTTTAGTAAAACTGGTTATATGCTGATAAGATCTAGATCATGAATTTACTTGGGTAAATGTTATTACTGTCTACTAATATTTACTAAAGTAAATATTAGTATTTAGGGCTGGGCATGGTAGTGAATGCCTTTAATTCCAGCATTTGTGAGGCAGAGGTGAGCATATCTCTGTTAAATTAATGCCACCCTGATCTACACATTGAGTTCCAGCTTGCTGGGAGCCCCATAATAAAAATTCAAACACAAAAACAAGAATAACAACAATAAATTTTCTACTTTAAAAAAGTTTTAGGGCTGGGTGTGGTGGCGCACACCTTTAATCCTAGCACTTGGGAGGCAGAGGCAGGCAGAGCTCTGTGAGTTCAAGGCCAGCCTGGTCTACAGAGTGAGCTCCAGACCAGCTGGGACTAAAGGAAGACCCTGTCTCAAAAATACCAAAAAAAAAAGTTTTAAAATTTATTTTTATTATATGTGTTTGATTATTTTGCCTGCAGATATGTAAATGTATTCATGTCATGCAATGCCTACAGTGGCCAGATGAGGGCATCAGATCCCTTGGAACTGGAGTTGCAGATGGTTGTTGGCCTCCATGTGGGTGATGGAAACTGAACCCAAGTCCTCTGCAAGAGCAACCAATACTCCATCTCTCCAGACCCTAACATTTACTGAACAAAGTTACAGGGAGATAAAGTACTGCTCACTGTATATGGAAATCCAATTTATCAGTCTTCCCTAGATAACATTATTATATTCTAGGAGATATTTCTATTTATATTGTACATTTGCACTGTGTTGATAATTCACACTATAAAATCAGTAGCATCTTTTTTACCTTATTAAATTCTAGAGATTTGGAATGAGATATAACTGCAGTAGGAGTTCTCTTTCTTCTGAAACACAGGGCTCAGAGGCCTCTACCCTGTGTTTTCAGTATTATTGCAATCAAGCTAAATTTTACTCTTTTATTTTAGAATATGTTGGAAGGAAATGTGGCATTTAGTGGAGT
>VZQC01011174.1:0-14509 GCA_009823505.1 Rhizomys pruinosus | reverse complement strand
GGTCCACACATGGATCCTGCCTCATCTTCAACCACTTTGATTTTCACCTCCACCTCACCATCAAGTTGTAGAAACTGGGGCTATAGAAGAGGGAATATCACCTGCACAGGGCTGAAAGTGAGCAAAAGTGAGTACTGAGCACATTTAAATTTGCTGGCTGTGGGCCAGAAGTCCTGAATTCAGGCTTCATTGCACATGTGCAGGCTTGCGCTATGCTTGGTACCATCAGCTGACCTGTTCACTTGCACATCCCTTTCTGGGTCCACCCCGTGAGTTGGAGCAACATGTAATGATGTGGAGGTCTGGGAATTGATTTCTTGCAATGTAAGGGCTTCCTGTCCCCCTATATAAGCTGGTTGCCCTGCAGTAAAAAAGAATTTCCAAGCTTTGCCACTTGACTGAGATCTCCATGCTGTTATCATGAACATGCTTTCCTTAACTAGATCTATCATGTAGCTGTTAATCTTTCAGGTAGTTTTTCAGTTTGTATGGTCTTAGGGCTGGTTCACCCAAATGGTTGGGTGGTCTCCGGGGCCAACTGCATATAGCCACATGTTTGATGATGCATGGAGACCATAGAAGCCAACGGTTTCCCAGCTGGGTTCAACAATGAAGACCATCAGCTCCATGGTCGTGTGTCAGATGCAAGATTTTGCAGCCATGAGGCCACCAGCCTCAGGCATGGTTTGGCCATGGGGTCATCAATATTATGGTTTCTAGAAGACCAATAGTCTTCTGGAAATCTGGCACTTAAAACAGCTGGAACCTATGACATTTACCACAGCTCGGCATCCTTCCTTCTATGGCTATTGGCTCTGCTTTGACCAACGTGATGGGGCGTGGTCTTTAGGGACATTTGCAGAATGCACCAAACTTGGAACTCAGCTAACTAAGCCTACTTATAGCCCAACAAGGAATCTGAGGAAAAGACTGGAGAGAATTGCAAGTTGTTTGTTGTGGGAGAGTAGAGAAGAGGACAGATATTTCTGCACATTGCAGAAGTAAGAAAGTAAGTGGACATGGTCACCTCAGTATATGCTTGCTCAAGTTTCTTCAAGGACATCAAAAACACTGTCCATCCACTGTCCTCTATTGGCATCTGTGCCTTCTTCGAGCCACAATTGCACAGCATTCTCAGGGTAAGATGGTATAAGAAAACCTGATGCCACCCTTGAAAACTTTTAAATATTCCAGATTTTTACTAGAAAATCTGTTTCCAATTCCTTGTATAATGCCTTACACAGTGCTTATTACATTTGAAAGTACAGAAAATAGAAAACTGATTTTCTAAACATGGAAAAGACAATAATACCATTCCACCTTCAAGATATTTGTGAAAACTGGCCCAGATAGTCTCTAGTTTTGAGAATATATGTAATGACAAGTATACATGATTTTACCTGGGCTGGAGAGTCATCTCAGAGAGCTCAGTCCCCAGAACTCACATGGGAGTATACAGACATCCCTAAATCCAGGGGATCCAATGTCCTCTTCTGGCCTCCATGGACTCTAAGCAAGTGTGTGGACATACACACGTACACACACACAAACACACATATGAGCAAAATACTCATACACATAAAATAAATAAATAAATCATTAAAATGATAAAATTCATTTTGGAGAGACAGAGACATGCAAGTTTTTCTGGTTATTTCACGATGATAATATGAGATGGAATGCTTGGGAAAATGCTTAAAGTAGCACAGGGTAAACTAGTGAGGCTGAGTGTAATACCAATTGAGGGAACTGAGACTGGCACATAGGAAGTGGATAGAGATGGGGATAATGTCCCAAAGAGTCTTGACAAAGAGAGGAGGCACAGAGTGTTTGAAAAGCCTAAAACCAAAATTAAAGCATGCCAGGGAAGAAGTCAGTGACCACAGTTTCATTAGATAATCCATAGTTACATCAGACCAAGGACAAGTCAATTAACAAGAGGTTTTAAGTTCACAAAAATGTTCTGTTAGGGAAAAACAAGTTTCTCAGAATTGTAGAAGCAATGGGGTCCATGCAGATGCAGGCATAGCTGGGTAAGAAGATATATTACTTAGCTGTTGTAAAACTCCCCGTATTATAGAAGCAATGCACTCCATGAATCTGGAGGTACAGCATTCATGGGTTCAGACCTGGTTTGCTAGTTTCAGTTACAACAGGAAGGTGACATATAGACAGAAACACAGGGTAAAGCAGTCAACTAGAATAAAATGGATTTAGCTTTGCCATTTCATCCCCTGCCCCCTGGTCTTAGGGAAGAATATCAAATAATTTACTTAATATTCTCAAGTGGCAGAGGGTTGTGCTGGGCTCTCAAGAGCATTTTTGATCAGGTTTAACAACCAGTTATTTAGGCAAGGCCCAATCACTGAACAAAGGAGGACAAGGATGAGAGGATCTGCAAGGCCTATAGGCAAGGTGGTCAGCCAGGGATTCTAATCAAACCAGCAGTGGAAATAAGGAATGAGCATATATTGGCTGACCCCACAAAGCATACCTGCCACATGAAATACCAAGGAAAGCAAATGACCCCATCTCTTTGGGCTCAAAAATGGCAAGGTGAAAAGGACATTGAGAAGGCACCTCAAAATGAGCCCATGGATGACAGAGGGCAAGACAGCTCTGAAGCAAGCCACATACTTTGTGATCCTATCAGGATATTGAGTTTTTTGGAAAAGCTTTCAGTTCTTTCACTTCCCAGACTGCTATAACATGTACACCTGCCCTGGGACTGAGGGATGCTGTCAGCCTTGTTCTCTTCCCGCTGCAGCTGGCCAGACCCTTGGTGGCTTCCCTGACTCCCATCTTTGAAGTCACCACCGGTGTAGCTGCAGTGAGGGACCTGTTTCAGATCACTCTTTAGACTTGGAATGCCCTGGTATTTCTCAAAGTCTGCGATGCCTGGATCATTTTGTCCAAAGTTTTTCTTAACAAGGCAAAGTAGTCATCTAAACTACAATTTGTTGGCCTAACTTCTGTTTTCACCCATTCCAGGAATGTAAGTACTCTTCCTTTCTTGCACATTGTTCATTTGCAGCCCCAAACCGCTCTCACTTACACAATTCCAATGGTCAACCTACAGCAACTTTTGGGGAGCAGGGAGCCAGGACAGCACAGCAATGACCCAATACATCTCCCCCTTATGATTTTGCCTGCACAAGCTCAGAGAGCATGATAGTGGTGGGGTCAGTTTGCCTTTGTCTGGCCCAAATGACCATGACTATTTTTCAGAAACAATAAGCAATGTTCATGTGAACCCAATGAGTAAACGTCTGTATCAACTTCTTGTACAACCCAGGGTCCCCAAATCTAGTTGGAGAGGTTTGTATACACAAACATACTGATCAAATAAATGTTCAGTCACTTTTTGATGCAGGTCATTTTCCTGCTGAAGGGTGTGGCTGCCATTTGTAGGATATTTTCACTGGATACTACTGAGGCAACTGCTCCTGTAGCCAAGGCTGACAGCCCCTGCAACTCTTCTGTTATGAAGGGTGACCACACATTCAGTTTGGATTCCTCTTCTCAAGGTGTGGTCAGAAAAGAAACAAACTTTAATATCAAGAGTGGCAATGTGTTTGCCCATTGGTATAACTGAGAGCCAAGGAAGCCCATGTTTCATAGATCCCATCTTTTTCATGGTAGCATTAATAGCCCTAAGGTCTTATAAAATATGAAACTTCCCCTGCTGTTTCTTTTGAATTACAAAGACATGGCTATTCCAGGGACTAATGGAAGGTTCCATATGCCCTGCAATTTGTTGCTTAGAAACTAAGGACTACAAAGCTATAAGTTTAGATGGGAAAAGTGTCCACTATTCCACCCAAATGGACATCAAACTCACCCACTGCAGATTATTCTAGGTGATGTCAGAACAGTGACCCTTAGAATTGGAGGAAAAGAAATGAAACAGTCTTTAATATCAAGACAAGCAATGTGTTTGCCCACATGTACAGCTGAGAGCCAAGGAAGTCCAGGTTGGGTAATTCCCATCTTTTTCATTGCAGCATTAATAGGCCTAAGGTCCTGGAGCATATATTCCCCTGCTGTTGTTTTTTAATTACAAATACAAGTTTGTTTTAAGGACTAATGGATGGTTCAATATGCCCTGTAACCAGTTGCTTGGCAACCAAAGGGTAAAGAGCTGTAAGCTTATACTATGAGCTTGACCCACGGTATCACTCTAGAACTGACCTTTCCCCTGTAGCTGATGCTTAGAAATTTGTACTCCAGCTGAGCAATTATGCTCCTCCTGCTGTTCACATTGATCACAAAATAGGAGAATAGTTACAATGGAGAAAAAACACTTGCAGAAGAGAGTCAGGTGGCACATTGGAAGACATTGTCCGAAAGTTGCTCAGCCTGAAGAAGAAGCTGCTTAGAAGGTAGAGTCCCCAGTTTTGTCAGGGATCGTGTGCCAGAGGCTCACCAGATTGTTTCAGGTCTCTGTCCAAAGGCGTCAGTTGTGGGGCTGCTGACCTGAGGTTGGACAGGCTGAGGACAGCATGCACATGAGGCTGATGGCCCTGTGGCCAAACATGCGGCTGTGGAGCTGCTGGCTCCCACAAACAAGCTGAAGAACCAGCTGTGGGGTCGATGACCCCACAATCAGGCATGCATGCAGTAACAGCCCAAGGATCATAGGAAGTGGTGCAAATCTGTGAAATCCATTTATTTCCATACAACCAGTAGCTTAAATAGGTTTGGGATGGGTCTAAGTGGCATCAACATTAGTGGCTTGGGACACATAAGGCCTAAGGGATTTCTTCAGGGTTATAGGTTGCAGCCAGTGAGTGCTGTGAACACAAGGGGCCTCACATACTCTGAGCAAACATGGTACGTATGTGTCCTCACAATACCAGGAGAATGAGAATTAAGATTCTTCCATGTAATGTAAAATCTCACTAGCTTGTAAAATCACATGATATTTTTTGTTACAATAATATATTCTACACCAAATGAACTCTTACTCTCTTTCATTATAGGATTGGTTTCCAATTAGGAGGGCAAGACCCTAGTGAGAGGTTGTTTCCAGGCAGCACTGAATTCAACCCATTCCATCCTTATCCTGGAATCAGACAGGGATGGGCTTGTCTCCTACCACTAGACCCTTAGTCACCCATAGTACAAGGACTTCCTACATCCATGATAACCTGAATTCAGGGGGTGATAACATGTGGAAACCAGAGGAGAGAGAGACGAAAGAGCAGAGCCAGAGGCCGATCGATGGAGGGAGAGAGAAAGAGAAAACAAACAAAATCTGAAGAAATGAAAAAAGAAATTAGGGAGTGATGGAGGAAGAGAGGGAGGGAGGTATGGAGGAAGGGAGCAGGGTAGTGGAATGGAAGGAAGGAAGTAGGGGTAAGGAACAGAAAGACAAGTATTCAGTGGCACCAAGTAGTTCTAGACTTGATTTATATCAATAAGGAATGAGCATATATTGGCTGACCCCACAAAGCATACCTGCCACATGAAATACCAAGGAAAGCAAATGACCCCATCTCTTTGGGCTCAAAAATGGCAAGGTGAAAAGGACATTGAGAAGGCACCTCAAAATGAGCCCATGGATGACAGAGGGCAAGACAGCTCTGAAGCAAGCCACATACTTTGTGATCCTATCAGGATATTGAGTTTTTTGGAAAAGCTTTCAGTTCTTTCACTTCCCAGACTGCTATAACATGTACACCTGCCCTGGGACTGAGGGATGCTGTCAGCCTTGTTCTCTTCCCGCTGCAGCTGGCCAGACCCTTGGTGGCTTCCCTGACTCCCATCTTTGAAGTCACCACCGGTGTAGCTGCAGTGAGGGACCTGTTTCAGATCACTCTTTAGACTTGGAATGCCCTGGTATTTCTCAAAGTCTGCGATGCCTGGATCATTTTGTCCAAAGTGGTCCACACATGGATCCTGCCTCATCTTCAACCACTTTGATTTTCACCTCCACCTCACCATCAAGTTGTAGAAACTGGGGCTATAGAAGAGGGAATATCACCTGCACAGGGCTGAAAGTGAGCAAAAGTGAGTACTGAGCACATTTAAATTTGCTGGCTGTGGGCCAGAAGTCCTGAATTCAGGCTTCATTGCACATGTGCAGGCTTGCGCTATGCTTGGTACCATCAGCTGACCTGTTCACTTGCACATCCCTTTCTGGGTCCACCCCGTGAGTTGGAGCAACATGTAATGATGTGGAGGTCTGGGAATTGATTTCTTGCAATGTAAGGGCTGCCTGTCCCCCTATATAAGCTGGTTGCCCTGCAGTAAAAAAGAATTTCCAAGCTTTGCCACTTGACTGAGATCTCCATGCTGTTATCATGAACATGCTTTCCTTAACTAGATCTATCATGTAGCTGTTAATCTTTCAGGTAGTTTTTCAGTTTGTATGGTCTTAGGGCTGGTTCACCCAAATGGTTGGGTGGTCTCCGGGGCCAACTGCATATAGCCACATGTTTGATGATGCATGGAGACCATAGAAGCCAACGGTTTCCCAGCTGGGTTCAACAATGAAGACCATCAGCTCCATGGTCGTGTGTCAGATGCAAGATTTTGCAGCCATGAGGCCACCAGCCTCAGGCATGGTTTGGCCATGGGGTCATCAATATTATGGTTTCTAGAAGACCAATAGTCTTCTGGAAATCTGGCACTTAAAACAGCTGGAACCTATGACATTTACCACAGCTCGGCATCCTTCCTTCTATGGCTATTGGCTCTGCTTTGACCAACGTGATGGGGCGTGGTCTTTAGGGACATTTGCAGAATGCACCAAACTTGGAACTCAGCTAACTAAGCCTACTTATAGCCCAACAAGGAATCTGAGGAAAAGACTGGAGAGAATTGCAAGTTGTTTGTTGTGGGAGAGTAGAGAAGAGGACAGATATTTCTGCACATTGCAGAAGTAAGAAAGTAAGTGGACATGGTCACCTCAGTATATGCTTGCTCAAGTTTCTTCAAGGACATCAAAAACACTGTCCATCCACTGTCCTCTATTGGCATCTGTGCCTTCTTCGAGCCACAATTGCACAGCATTCTCAGGGTAAGATGGTATAAGAAAACCTGATGCCACCCTTGAAAACTTTTAAATATTCCAGATTTTTACTAGAAAATCTGTTTCCAATTCCTTGTATAATGCCTTACACAGTGCTTATTACATTTGAAAGTACAGAAAATAGAAAACTGATTTTCTAAACATGGAAAAGACAATAATACCATTCCACCTTCAAGATATTTGTGAAAACTGGCCCAGATAGTCTCTAGTTTTGAGAATATATGTAATGACAAGTATACATGATTTTACCTGGGCTGGAGAGTCATCTCAGAGAGCTCAGTCCCCAGAACTCACATGGGAGTATACAGACATCCCTAAATCCAGGGGATCCAATGTCCTCTTCTGGCCTCCATGGACTCTAAGCAAGTGTGTGGACATACACACGTACACACACACAAACACACATATGCGCAAAATACTCATACACATAAAATAAATAAATAAATCATTAAAATGATAAAATTCATTTTGGAGAGACAGAGACATGCAAGTTTTTCTGGTTATTTCACGATGATAATATGAGATGGAATGCTTGGGAAAATGCTTAAAGTAGCACAGGGTAAACTAGTGAGGCTGAGTGTAATACCAATTGAGGGAACTGAGACTGGCACATAGGAAGTGGATAGAGATGGGGATAATGTCCCAAAGAGTCTTGACAAAGAGAGGAGGCACAGAGTGTTTGAAAAGCCTAAAACCAAAATTAAAGCATGCCAGGGAAGAAGTCAGTGACCACAGTTTCATTAGATAATCCATAGTTACATCAGACCAAGGACAAGTCAATTAACAAGAGGTTTTAAGTTCACAAAAATGTTCTGTTAGGGAAAAACAAGTTTCTCAGAATTGTAGAAGCAATGGGGTCCATGCAGATGCAGGCATAGCTGGGTAAGAAGATATATTACTTAGCTGTTGTAAAACTCCCCGTATTATAGAAGCAATGCACTCCATGAATCTGGAGGTACAGCATTCATGGGTTCAGACCTGGTTTGCTAGTTTCAGTTACAACAGGAAGGTGACATATAGACAGAAACACAGGGTAAAGCAGTCAACTAGAATAAAATGGATTTAGCTTTGCCATTTCATCCCCTGCCCCCTGGTCTTAGGGAAGAATATCAAATAATTTACTTAATATTCTCAAGTGGCAGAGGGTTGTGCTGGGCTCTCAAGAGCATTTTTGATCAGGTTTAACAACCAGTTATTTAGGCAAGGCCCAATCACTGAACAAAGGAGGACAAGGATGAGAGGATCTGCAAGGCCTATAGGCAAGGTGGTCAGCCAGGGATTCTAATCAAACCAGCAGTGGAAGAACCAGGTATGTTTGGCCTTTCTCTTTTTGGAACTCATTAATGTATAACAGATCTCCGGGGTGGAAGGGGTTGTATTGCGTAGAAGAGGAGACCCAAATGATATCCCAGACATCAGACTGCATTATATCTGCACCTTTGGGGGAAACTGGATATATTTTAAGGGTGAATGATCAATAGTTTTTCAGAATGAGGTTTCTTTGTCTAGGCAGTAGGGAAAATACCCTTCTGAACTTAAGCTTATATGTGGTTAAACCCTCCTTATAGGGACTACATCTAACTTAGAAGAGGACAAGTGGCAGTAAGTTGGGTCAGTTTTTACCTGTATCTAAGAATAATCTTGCATGATATGAGCCAACTGATAGAGGAATCCAAAAACTAGGAATTATCTTATGTAACAGGCTCTTTGCCATCATGAGGAACAGGCATACAATCAGAGAATAACTCCACAAATGCCAGTAAGTATTCAGTCAGTATTACGGCACCCAGGTGGGTCATCTGATGAAGCTTGTCCATAAGAAGTCATCCAAAGTCTGCAGGAAGGATGACTCTGAAGTCTGGCAGAGTCTATCATTAAGTGGGGTCCTTTTTTTAGTTTCCTGGGACAGTGAGTGACTCAACAGGTAGCTTAGCATCCTGCTCAGCCACTTCTACCACGGACGTGTCAGAAACCTCTTTCCTTCTTGATTATGGCATGGACTTAAAAGGCTGGCAAAGGCATATCTGCTGTCTGTTTCTGAAATTCACCAATTTATCCTTTCCACAATGTAGAGCCTGGGTGAGGGCCATCATTTCACTCTTTGTTCAGAGATGCCTTGGACTAAGGCTTGGGTTCAGATGGCATGCCGGTAGGTTGTCATAGCAGTTCCAGACTTCTGGGTACCCTCAGTCATGACACTATTTCCATCCATGAACAAATTGCAGTCTGATTCAGGTAAGGGTATGTCTCAGAGGTCCAGGGAACTGACCTAGGAGATGTCCATTACATACTCACATTCGTGTAGGGAGAACCAGGTTACTGTCAGGTGTAAGTCTTTCCAGGTTGAGGCTCTGAATGGATGAGAACTTAAGCTGGGGATGATCAAAGAATAGATGATGGTATTCAGTGATGAGGCCATTTGGCATCCATCGCTCTTTTGCTCCTTGGAAGTGGGTCTCCAATGCATGGGTACCATAAAGGTTAAGTCCCAAGGGGATTTTATCAGACTCCTTCACCAGTAGCACAGCAGCCACTATGGTGTGTAGACAGGAGAGCCATTCTAAAGCTACTGGGTCTAGGTGCTTGGCTAGGTGTGCTACAGGCAATTGCCAGGTTCCTAAAGTCTGAGAAAAAACATCTTTTGGAATCTCCCCAGGCTTCACGAATGACAGTGCAGAGTTGGGGCTTGGATTAGACCCTTTCTAGGTTTAGGAAAGCTGTCTTCTATCTTGTCCATATTAAAGGTTGGTTCCCCAGACAGGGCTGAATAAAGGGGCCTTCTTATTTCAGGTAAACACCAGATCCAAAGTTGGCAATATCCTGCTGTCCCTATAAATTCACTTCACATTTTTGGTGGGGGCTGGGTGTGGGAGTCTGAAGGATGGATTCCTTCCTGGACATGATATGGGTCCTGTTACCTCAAGAAAGTTTATAGCACAAGTAGTCTTCCATCTGGCAAGTCAGAGCCTGGAGCAGATGAAGCAAGTATACAGAGTCTCACAGGCAAGTGGGTGGGTCAGCAATAGCTAACAAGAGGTCTTCCATATACTGGAGCAGTGTCCATTCAGGACTAGAGACTTTGAAGCTTGTCAAGCCCTTCTGAACGGCTTCCCTGAACAGCTCTGGAGAATTTTGAAAAAAAAAATAAATAAATAAAAACAAAGCTGAATTTAGAGCTCCACTGGTTAGGGGGCCCAAAGGATGAAAAGGACTCCTTAGGCCCCTGAGGTACCTTGGAAATTTTAGATACAGTTGTGGGCTTTGGTATGCCCCCCTGATTCACACTAGAAGAGTGCAATGAAAAGTAACCAATTCCCTGGAGCATCTATGCCCTGTCTGTCCTGAGGTCCAACCCAGGACCCTGGATCCCAGGTCCTGGACTCCCTGGTCACTGTAGATAGAGGCAGTAGGGGCAAGGAAGGCTTCAGCTCCTGTCAGGGAACAGAGGAAGAGAGGAACCCAGTGCAGCATACATGAGGGTAAGAGACAAAGAGTGGAGCCCTCATATCAAGGAAAGGCATGAGGTGGGCATCTTTTCAACATAGCTAGAGGCAGCACCAGAGCAGTTTCTGTGACCGTCTTAGCCACAGGTCCTGCATATCCTTCCTCCCTTGGGGTTCAGACAGGACTGGAGCTCAGGAAAAAAAGACAGAGCTGGAATTGGTAGGACAACTGTACACATTCATAGCATTTTGGGTAAGCAACACAGCACTAAGTAACTGGCATGGAGGGAGACACCTCTGGACTCTTTCACAGTTCAGCTGGGAGTAGGTGGGGGCACTGAAATTCCTGTTGTAGACAAAGGTGGCAGGAAACCTGGCTACATGGAGAAAAGTTATAGACAGCCATCTTGGAGATTAGGGCGCTGCCAGTACATACAGGAGCTAATAGAACAGTCATAGCTTCATGGTAACCTTAAGTTAGAACCCTTGCCGAGACCTAAGGGACTAGCGCCCCCAGTAGACAGAGATGTAGTAATACCAGCCTTCAAACAATCACAGAATAAAGGACCAAGGACTCAGAGGATCACTGTATCCTACCAGCACTAACAATTAATCAGGTTTTTTTTTCAATTTAATGTTCCCAATACATTTATAGGAAGTATGAGAAAGACTGGAAAACCACTCAAATAAAAGGCAGGGGACAGCAAGGGTGGTACTCCAGCCTGACTATCAGGTGAGAAAGTAGCTGGCAAAGCATCCAATCCCCAAGATCAGATGACAGGCATACTGTAAGGCTGGAAAACCATTATTCCATGCCTAATCTTCTATTAAAGAGATATATTTAGTCTTTTTGAATGTTAATTTCCATTGGCAGATATTTCATGCAATGGTTAATATGGACTTGAATTGATCACCATTATAAATCTGGGCTGGTGTAAGACTATCTTATTTTGTTCCCTTTTTAACAAGTATAATCGGAATAATTTTGTAGTAAACAATCACCATTCTTATTTCTATCTTAAGAAATCTAACCAAAATTAAATTGAAGCAAATAAATTTCACATTTTGCTTGGCCTTTTATAATTTCCTATAGATCCTTGACTGACTTTTCCTTTCTCTTTTATATTCTGTTACAACTGGACATTTTAATTTTAGACTTTTTTGCATTTTAGACAACATTAAAACTTTAAAACTTGAGGCCTTACCCATATATTTTAGACCTGCATATAAAGAGATATTCCATCTCTCTAGATGCAGGTCCAAAATACACCAGTCTTACTATTCCTGCTTTCCTTTGAGCTCCTGAGGAGCATATTTGATGATGTAGGTAAAGGATCAGTAGACATTTGAGATAATAAAATGTGTTTGAGCCCCCTTTTTTGTAATGGGCAGACTAGGACATCCTTTCCTCATAAACAATCATCAAGAGAAAAATCCCAACCTGTGCTCTCAGAAAAGTGGAGAAAGGGGTGCAAGGAAGATAGTCACAAGGAATCACTTGTCCTAACATCCAAGAATATTACTTTCATAGAGAAGAGGAATGAGCTCCAGACTGTCAGTCCCCCATGATTGAAACTCTTTCATTTTTGCTTTATCTTATTAGCAAAAAATGTGAACGTGATAGGGTTCTGTGAGCAACACCCTGGTCCAAGCCATGAGCTGCATTCCATTCGCTCTCCCTTTTACCAAGAGTAGAGGGCCTGCAGAAATGGGTTAGGAATGAAGAAGCGACTCCAGGCTTTCAGAAAGGCAGCTGCACCTGGACTCACAAAGAAAACACCTGTGGACCACCCAAAGCAGAGATAAATCTCAAGGAAAAGCACCAGGGGTAGAGGGAGGACAGGCCACAGGGACAGACCTGAGTGAAAGGTAAATGGAGTTCCCTGGATATGTGAGGGGGTGCTCAGTAGGGTAGAAAGAACGGCAAAGCAGCCGTAAGCTTGTTAGAGCAAAGAGTTATAAAACAGTGGCAGGAGTTAAGGACAAAAAACTTACTAGACTTGCTAATGTTGGAAAGTAGGCTGGCTCCTCATTCCTCAACAAGAATCGAGGAAGAAGGAAAAGGGAAAAGTCATGGGGCAGCAGTTTAATCAGATAAGGACAAACTCTCATTCTACCATAGACAAGACAAAAGACCAGGTCCTCGAGGCAGGTGCTGTCTAGAGCAGAACTCGTTTTGTTCAACTGCCCAATTACTAATTCACTTGTATTCATACACACAGAACAGACATGTATTGGGATCTGAGTAAACAGTTTCTAATGGTACACCAGATTATCAAAAATCTTTCAGCCAATGCCATGGCTATTGATAAATTCAAGAAAGGGTCTCTGTCACAATCACAATTCCATTATTAAATACCAAACAAGAGAAGACCAAATATTGTTCCAGACCAGGAATATAAGACTATATCTCTGAGCTCTGGTGGTCACATTTGATAATCTTGTACAAAATATATATTAAAAATAATTAAATAAATAAATAAATTAAAAGTCTATATCTCCTAGGAGGACCAGACGAACTCAATCACTTTTGGTTTGGGGGTCACTTAGTAGTCATTTTGGGACTCTATGGATCTGATGTGATATTCAAGAGGGCCAAGAATGTCTCGGGACATCTCCCACGTAGCAATTCATTATGCTGGGGAGATCCAGAGTTAGGCTGAGCCCCTTCAGTGTCCATCTTGATGCAACTTCCAAAAACTGTAATATCAAGAGACAGCCACACACAGAGAAACACCACAGAGTGATGGTCAAATTAGGAAGAGTATTTTATTAGCCAGCAGTCAGAGAGAGGGGACTAATATCCAAAAGAACTCTTAACTCTGAGGGCAAACAGAGCAGCGTTTATAAAACCTAAAACCATAGTTGTATCATTCCAGGGGCAAAGCAAATAACCACACTTAGATTGCCATATTTACATCACACCACAAACAGTTCAGTTAACAAAAAGCTTCAGTTAGAAAAAACAAGTTTCTTTATTGGTTTCGTGGCCTTTGGTAACACTCTCTGGCATTCCAGAGGCCATCTGTACACTTGCATGTGCGGCCTCAATACATCCCTCCCGTGTTAACGTCAGGTCTTCGGCAGCAGGGTCTTATTGCCTCTCCTCTGCAGGTATCCAACTTAGGGGCAAGGAGCCCTTACCTTTTGTGGGGCCGTTGGATCCCCTGGCCAACATCCACCCTGGTAGAACAATCCATTGCTGATGTCAGAGCTCCTGCATTAATATACTTTGCCTAAGTGCATAGCCTAAGGACTTTAGTATTATATTTGGTTCTGAACAGAGTATAATCCTTTTCACAGTTGGTGACATTTCGTCCTGTTGGAACAAACATATCTTTTCCCATGGTTAGTTTTAAAATTTGAATTGCAAGGTTTTTGGTGAAAAGGTTTCATGTCTGTCTGTATCCCCCCCTTTTTTTTTTAACCCATGAGTCTCAGAAGACAGTTGTATTATACATAACTATAGGTGGAATCAAGGCAGATTTCATCAAATTCACCCATGTTGTTTTGGGTGACTATATATGATAACTTGGGAAGCAAACTTAATTTTACGTTAAATCATCTTAAGAGAATGCTACAAGGTGATACTGTACAACAGAGAAATATAGAGAACATTTGTATGTGCCAATCCCAAGTTAATTGCCTCTACAGATTTTTGTGTAAAACAAATGTGGACAACAGCGAATTATTCTACATTTAACTCAGATGCATTACAGTGCATTACCGTTTTATCAGAGCTTTAAACCATTGTTGTTTAATATACACATATTTACTTTACTAAGTCCTAAAACACTGTGTCCCTGTGGAGTGTCTAGGCGAAACTGGGTACTTGCTGAACTATCATGTCAATAAATATGCCTTAATCAAATATACCCCGTGTCACTTTCTCATCCATCCCCCCTTCCCAATTCACCATTCAGTCCATTTTCTGATGCAGCTTCTTTCTGTTGTTGTTCTTTTACTATGCATACCTCTCCATGAGAAATATTTATATCTGGTTGTTGGTACTAGCATCCACATATGAAGG
>VZQC01011170.1:641625-704404 GCA_009823505.1 Rhizomys pruinosus | reverse complement strand
TTTGTGTTTTGTTTGCTTGTTTGTTTTTTTTAGACAAGGTATCCCCTTAGCCCCGGGTCTGGAGCTTGCTCTGGTGGACTCAGGCGGGCTTGAACCATAGAAATCTGCCTGCCTCTTCCTCCTGGTGCTGGGATTAAAGACCGCACACAAAGGCCCTGGCCGAGACAGTTTCTCAGCCGCAATGGGGGTGCTGGGGACCGAACCTGGTTCCTCTGCAAGAGCAGTCAGTCCTCTTACCTCTGAGCTATCTCTCCAGACCCTGTGTTGTGGTTGTTGTTTTTTTCTGTGGGTGGTGTGTGGTGTGTATGATGTATATGCCTCCATTTAAGCACCCGTGTTGTAACAATGTCCACATAGTCATGAAGAGGTGTTGGATCCCCTGGAACTGGAAGTTACGTGGCTGTTAGCTGCCATGTGGATGCTGGGATCAGCCCCTAAATATTGTTTTTAAAAAGCATATTTTAAGAAGCAGCATGGTGGCACAAGCCTTAATTCCAGCCCTTGAGGGTAGAGGCGGGCGGATCTTTGTTGAGTTCAAGCCAGCCTGTCTACAGAGTGAGTTCCAGACAGTGGGGCGACAGGGAGACCCTCTGAAAAGACTAAGAAGAATAATCAAAATCATAATAAATAGAAAAAAGATTAAAAAAAAACACAAAACCATAAATTAAAAAATTGTGTGCTTCTCATGTACGGTAGTAAACATGTGTGTTTGAGGTCAGAAGAGGGTGTGTGTTGTATCCCCTGGAACTAAAGTTACAGGTGCTTGTTTTAGCCTCCATATGGGGTGCTGGGAACTGAACCCCTCTGTAAGACTAGCCAGAGCTGGGCTGGAGAGATGGCCCTAGCGGTTAAGAGTGCCAACTGAGGACCTGGGTTCAATCCCCAGCACCCGCATGCGGCTGAGAACCGTCTAAAACTCCAGGTACGGGAAGTGGACACCCTCTTCTGACCTCAGCAGCAGGGCAACACATGGGTGCACAGAACGAACAGGGCAGACAACAGTTCATACACATACGAAAATAAATAAAATTAAAAAAAAAGAATAGCCAGAGCTCTGAACTGCTGGGCCATCTCGTCGAGCCCAAGAATCTGCTTTTAAACAAGATCCTCTCAGTGGTTTGTATGCAAGTTAAAGTTTGAGCATGAGGCTCCAAGTGTAGCGAATAAATTTAAAAGCATGGATACCTTTCAATATATACAAAATCACATCTAAACAAGTCAGCTTGACGTCAAATCCGTATGGCCATGGGGGTGCATGCCATTAATCCTAACATTTGGGTTTAATCCCCAGCACCAAAAAAACAACCTCACTGGACCTGCCACCTCCCAGTGTTCCACAATATTCATACCCCTTAATCCTTATCACGGTTTTTCCCCCAAATTGTATGTGTATCTGGGTGTTTCTCCCTACTTCATCGCGAGCTCCTAAGCACTGAGAATGGTATTAAATTCTGGCTCAGTGATGCTAAAATTTCTTGAAGTGAATTGAAGAGTAAGACATTGATGGGTACCATCTCAACATCCTGGACCCTCTATTTACTTCCTCCCATGGCCTGAAGTACAGGCATTTCTACCATTTCAGCATTGGGGGTCAGTGAGTTTCAAGGGAGTTATATTACATACCTCTCTCTTGAGTGCCACCTGCTTCTGGGCGATGCATGAAAAACGCACCCAAATGGCCACAAAGAAAGAAACCCAAGAGCATGAACTTGAGAGTGTGCCGCCAAGTGGGACAGTAGCCAGTTCCCAAATGACCGCCATTACTCAAGCCCATGCCCCTCTCAACTAAAGTGTTTCTGTCTCCAGGCTGAGACTCCATATGAAGTCACAATGGGCACTGCAAGGTAGAGCCAGTCAGTGTACACCCTCTGACCTCACCTACTGCCCCTTCCTGTAGCCGACCTTGGCTCAGCCCAAACATCCAAAGCTCAGGGAAGAGTTAATTTATGAGTCTTCTAGGATTCACTAGACAACTTGTCATTAAGGGCAGAGTGATGAGGCAAAGTTTCAAAAGAGCAGGTCTTCCAAGTGGCTTGTTCTGCCTCAAACATTTTCTCTAGTACCTGTCACTCCCTAGAGGGAGGTAATATCATAAGTTTCAAACTGCAGATTGGAATACAGGGTCAAGTGAGGAAAGTTGAGGTAGGACCCCTCAAAGAATCTGAGGAATTTGCCATCCTATATCTGTAGCTCCACACTTGCCTAGCTGCTGTTGCCCTGAGTCAGAGAAGACAGAGTAATGACCTTAGAGGACAACTCTGCCCTAGGATCTACAGACTCACTGACAATTCTAGACCATAGAGTGTATCATTGGACCCACAACAGACTGGCTTCTCTGGGGTTAATTCAGTGCAAACAGTATTGATGGGGAAACAATTCAAGATACATAAACTGGCTAGAACATTCTTTTTTTCATATAAGAGCATTAAACCAATGAACCACTGAATAGCAGGCACCATCTTTGAAGACAAAGTCTTTGCCTTGTAGGATTTTTGGTCTATATGGTAACCAAAAATAATTCTTGGAAAACCTGTCAAGAAGGGAGTGGCCAAATCTGGTATATGTGCTTTATGAAATAGTCTGCAATTGGCACAAAAATTATCATTATAAAGAGCTGTTTTGTATATGGAACACATGCTATGTGGTAAATACTAGTCATAGACCAGTCTGAGAAAAGATTAGAAATGAAGTATTATTTTGAGTTCTTTAAACATACATATTCAGGCTGGAGAGATGCCTGCAGTGGTTAAGAGTACTGACTGCTCTTGAAGAGGACCCGGGTTCAATTCCTAGCACCCACATGGCAGCAAAGAACTGTCTTTAAGCCGGTTGTGGTGGCACACACATTTAATCCCAGCACTCAGGAGGCAGAGGCAGACAGATCTCTGTGTGAGTTCAAGGCTAACCTAGTCTACAG
This sequence comes from Rhizomys pruinosus, assembly GCA_009823505.1. Lineage (NCBI taxonomy): Eukaryota > Metazoa > Chordata > Mammalia > Rodentia > Spalacidae > Rhizomys > Rhizomys pruinosus. The sequence continues at coordinate 701,487 of VZQC01011170.1, read as the reverse complement.
GGCTAGTTCCAGGCCAGCTGGGGCTACAGGGAGACCCTGTCTCAAAAACACCAAAAAAAAAAAATAGATATATATATAGACAGATATATATATATACATACATATATATATATATATATAAGGGGGCAGTTTGAAACAAACACCTTTAGATGTGGTGTAATTGGATATGGGCTTTCACTGTGTCTGTCTCAAAGGGTTTCATATGGTAAAATTAATGTAAGATAATTATGAGGATTTGGGATGGGGAACTCAATCAACTATGGTACTATTTTTTTATTTACTTATTTACTTTGAGACAGGGTCTCAGTAAGCCAAGTGTAGCTTTTTTTTTAATTTAGATTTGTTTTGGATGTGTCTTAGTGTACTGTCTGCATGTAGGTTTTTGTGACCCATGTCGTGCATGCAGCAAAGGGTCAGGAAAGAGAGGGCGTCGGAATCCCGTGGAACTGGAGTTAAAGAACAGTTTTCAGCTGCCATGTGGGTGCTGGGTATCGAACCCGGTCCTCTGCAAAGCATTGGCGCTCTTAACTGGCTCAACCCATCTCTTCCAACCCCCAAGTCTAGCTTTAAACTTGCTGTGTAGCCAAAGCTGGTTTTAAATTCCTTGTTTTTTGTTTTGTTTTGTTTTTTGGCCACCACCTCCCAAGTGCTGGATTTCAGGTGTGCACCACCATGCCTGGTTTCAAATATGATAGTGAAAGGTACAGCCTGTGGGAGCTCATTAAGTTTAAAGTTATCTGAGTGGAGACCCCATGATCAAATAGTGGTGGCCATATGCAAAGAATAGAGATCGAAATGGACATCCACACCCAAATGTGCTACCTGTCTCTTGCTATGTCCTATTCCATATCAGGACTACCAGCCAAAAATTTTTTACCAGATGCAATCTTTTAATGGTGCTTCAACTCTAATCCAAGAACATCCTCTTTTCTTGTTCAAGTAGCCTGACTGATATAAGATGTATATAAAAGTATTCTTAGTAGCAAGGTGTGGTGGCACAACCCTTTAATCCCAGCACTTGGGAGACAGAGGCAGGCAGACCTCTGTGAGTTCGAGCCTAGCTTGGTCTACATAGTGAATTCCAGACTAGCTGGAGCTATGAGGAAACCCCTGTCTCAGAAGAAAAAAAAAAAAAAAAAAAGACAAAAAAAATTCTTTTTTCTTTTTTTTTTTTTTTGGTCGTTTTGAGACAGGGTCGCCCGGTAGCCCCAGCTGTCCCTGGAACTCACTCGGTAGACAGGCTGGCCTTGAACTCACAAAGATCGCCTGCTGCCTCCAAGTTGCTAGGATTAAAGCACTGACTCTTGTTTTTTTTTTAATTAAAAAAAATTCTTTAATTTTTATTCTATTTTGGTATGTGTATGAATGTTACTGTCGTCATGCGGTCTGTGCACCGTGTTGTGCAATGCCGCGAGGTCAAAGAGAGGCGTCGGATTCCCCTGGAGATTCTCCTGATAGTTCAGGAACGTTTCTCAGCTGCACCATGTGGGTGCTGGGACTTGAACCTGCGGTCCTTCTGCAAGGCAGTCAGGCTCTAAACCACTAGGCCATCTCTCCATCCCAAGACGGACTCTTACTGCTCTTGTCTTTCCTGGCTCCTAAAGCCTCATTCTATTTTTTTTTAAAGTTTATTTTTTTTTTATGTGTATGATGGTACTGTCTGGCAACTGTCTGCATGCATGTTTTTTGTGCACCCATGTTCATGCAATGCGGCGAGGTCAGAAGGGGATATCAGATTCCCCCTGGAACGGGAGTTAAAAACAGTTCTCAGCTCCATGAGGTTGGTGCTGGGTATGAACCTTGGTCCCATCGGATCAGCGCAGTCCGGCGCTCTGAACCGCTAGGCCATCTTTCTAGCCCCCCAAGCCTCATTCTTAAATGTATGGTCCTTTCTTCCTTTGTCCAAGAGTGGAGGCCTCACTTGGAAGCTAATTGAAATGCAGAATTTTAGTCCAAGCTCTGGGGAGGTTAAGGCAAAGGCTTGTCAATTTGAAGGTAGCCTGGACAACATCTAGGTTAGCCTAAGATGTATAGTGAGACTTTGTCTCAAAAATAAGGTAGAACACACACACACACACACACACACACACACACACACACTGACAGAGGCAGAGAGAAACAGAGACAGTGAGAGAACCCCTACCCCAGACTCACTAAATCAGAATCTGCTTTTTTTTGTTTGTTCATCTTTTTGGAGACAGGGTCTACCCTTTACGTAGCTGCCATGTGGGGTTCTGGGAATGGAACTGGCTCCTCTGGCAAGAGTAGTCGGTGTCTTAACTGATCCATCTCTTCTCCAGCACTGTTGTTGGTTTGTTGTTGTTTGTTTGTTTGCTTGGTTGTTTTGTTAGACAAGGTATCCTTTTAGTCCCAGCTGTCTGGAGCTTGCTCTGTACAACAGAATGGCCTTGAACTCACAAAAAAAAAAAAAAAATCTGCCTGGCTCTGCCTCCGATGCTGGGATTAAAGACATAACACCAAACAATCCTGGCCTAAGACAGTTTCTTAGCCACCAGTGGGTGCGGGGAATCGACCGGGGTCCTCTGCAAGAAGCAGTCAGTATTCTTAATAACCTCTGAGCTATCTCTCCAAACCCTGTTTTGTGGTTGGTTGTTTTTTTTTTCTGTGTGTTGGTGTGTGTGGTGGATGAGTATATTGCTCCATGTAAGTGCACCCTGTTGTACAATGTCCCACATAGGTCAGAAGAGGGGTTGGATCCCCTGAAACTCGGAGTTACAGGGGGCTGTTAGCCGCCATGTGAATGCTGGGACCAGCCCTAAATATTGTTTTTTAAAAAAGCAGATTTTAAGCCGGCATGGTGGCCACAAGCCCTTTAGATTCCACACTGCGGGGCAGGGGCAGGCGGATCTTGGGGAGTTCAAGGCCACCTTGGTCCCGACGAGAGTGAGTTCCAGGATCGTTGGGGCTACAGGGAGACCCCATCTTGAAAGACCAAAATAAAAAAAGAGAAAAATGTATTTATATACATAATAAATAAAAAAAATATAAAAAAAAAAAACACAAACAATAAATAAAAAATTGTGTGCTTCCATGTACGTAGGTAACCATGTGTGTCTGATGTCCATGGAGGCTAGATGATCCCCTGGAACTAAAGTTACAGGTGCTTGTTAGCCTCCCATAGGGGTGCTGTGAACTGAACCCTCTGTAAGACTAGCCAGAGCTTGGGGCTGTAGAGATGGCCTAATGGTTAAGAGTGGCCAACTGAGGACCTGGTTCAATCCCCCAGCACCCGCAGGGCGGCCGAGAAAAACCATCTTTACCCAGGTCCAGGGGATTGGACACCCTCTTCTGACCTCCGCAGCATTGCACGACATGGGTGCACAGACCTACATGCAGACAGTACATTCATACACATACGAAAATAAAATAAAATTAAAAAAAAAGAATAGCCAGAGCTCTTAACTGCTGGGCCATCTCTCGAGCCCCAGAATCTGCTTTTAAACAAGACCCTCTCAGTGGTTTGTATGCAAGTTAAAGTTTGAGCAGTGAGGCTCCAAAGTTTGTATCTGAATAACTTTAAAAGCATTGATACCTTTCTACTATATACAAAATCACATCTACACAAATTCAGCTTGACATTCAAAATCCTTACTGGCCATGGGGGTGCATGCCATTAATCCTAACACTTGGGTTTAATCCCCAGCACCACAAAAAACAACCTCACTGGACCTGCCACCTTCCAGTGTTCCACAATATTCATACCCCTTAATCCTTATCACGGTTTTTCCCCCAAATTGTATGTGTATCTGGGTGTTTCTCTCTCTCCCCTCTTCAGTCAAATTCACATTCATACCGCGAGCTCCAAGCACTGAAATGGTATTTACAATTCTGGCTCAGTGAGGCGAAAATTTTCTTGAAGTGAAATTGAAGAGTAAAAGACATTGGGGGATGGTAACCATCATCAACATCACTGGAACCCTATTGTCTCCTCCCATGGCCTGAAGTACAGGCATTTCTACCATTTCAGCATTGGGGGTCAGTGAGTTTCAAGGGAGTTATATTACATACCTCTCTCTTGAGTGCCACCTGCTTCTGGCTCTGATGCCTGAAAAACAGCACCCAAATGCCACAAAGAAAGAAACCAAAGAGCATGAAACTGAGATGTGCCGGCAGTGGGACAGTAGCCAGTTCCCAAATGACCGCCATTACTCAAGCCCATGCCCCTCTCAACTAAAGTGTTTCTGTCTCCAGGCTGAGACTCCATATGAAGTCACAATGGGCACTGCAAGGTAGAGCCAGTCAGTGTACACCCTCTGACCTCACCTACTGCCCCTTCCTGTAGCCGACCTTGGCTCAGCCCAAACATCCAAAGCTCAGGGAAGAGTTAATTTATGAGTCTTCTAGGATTCACTAGACAACTTGTCATTAAGGGCAGAGTGATGAGGCAAAGTTTCAAAAGAGCAGGTCTTCCAAGTGGCTTGTTCTGCCTCAAACATTTTCTCTAGTACCTGTCACTCCCTAGAGGGAGGTAATATCATAAGTTTCAAACTGCAGATTGGAATACAGGGTCAAGTGAGGAAAGTTGAGGTAGGACCCCTCAAAGAATCTGAGGAATTTGCCATCCTATATCTGTAGCTCCACACTTGCCTAGCTGCTGTTGCCCTGAGTCAGAGAAGACAGAGTAATGACCTTAGAGGACAACTCTGCCCTAGGATCTACAGACTCACTGCCAATTCTAGACCATAGAGTGTATCATTGGACCCACAACAGACTGGCTTCTCTGGGGTTAATTCAGTGCAAACAGTATTGATGGGGAAACAATTCAAGATACATAAACTGGCTAGAACATTCTTTTTTTCAATAAGAAGCATTAAACCAATGAACCACTGAATAGCAGGCACCATCTTTGAAGACAAAGTCTTTGCCTTGTAGGATTTTTGGTCTATATGGTAACCAAAAATAATTCTTGGAAAACCTGTCAAGAAGGGAGTGGCCAAATCTGGTATATGTGCTTTATGAAATAGTCTGCAATTGGCACAAAACTGAATCATTATACATAGCGGTTTTTGTATATGGAACACATGTAGGATGGTAAATACTAGTCTAGACCATATGAGAAAAATTAAAATGAAGTATTTTTTAAGTTCGTTAAACTACATATTCAAGCTGGAGTGATGGCCAGTGGTTAAGAGTACTGACGGCTCTGTGAAAGAGGACCTGGGTTCATTTCCTAGCACCCACAGGGCAGCAAAGAAATGTCTTTAGAGCCGTTTGTGGTGGCAACACATTTAATCCAGCACCAGGAGGGCAGAGGCCAGACAGATTCTCTGTCTGTGATTCAAGGCTAGCCTGGCCTACAGGGCTAGTTCCAGGCCAGCTGGGGCTACAGGGAGACCCGTCGCAAAAACACCAAAAAAAAAATATAATATATAGATATCACATATATATATACATACATATAGATATATATATATATGCAGTTGACAAACACCTTTATATGTGGTGTAATTTGGATATGGCTTCATTGTGTCTGTCCTCAAAGGGTTCATATGGTAAAATTTAATTTCAGATAATTATGAGGCATTTGGGGAGTGGGAACTCAATTCAACTATGGTACTATTTAATTTATTCACTTATGACTACTTGAGACAAGGTCCAAAAGTCATAGATTTAGTTATTCTTTTTAAAATTTATTATTTATGGTTTGTATGTGATATGAATGTACTGTCTGCATGGATAGGTTCTGTGGCAGCATGTCGTGTGGCAGGGTCAGAAGAAGTGTGGTTCGGATATCCCTGGAACTGGGATTAAGACCAGTTCCAGCTGCCATGGGGGTGCTGGGGACATGAACCTCGGGTCCCTTGCAAGAGCAGTTTGCAATCTTAACTGCTACTACTCTCTCCCAACCCACAAGTCTAGCTTTAAAAACTTGCGGTGTAGCCAAAGCGGGTTTTAAATTCCGTGTTTTAGTGTTTTGTTTTTTGGCCACCCTCTGTGGTCTCCCAAGTGCTGGATTTCAGTGTGCACCACCATGCCTGGTTTCAATGTGAATAGTGAAAGGTACAGCCTGTGGGAGCTCATTAAGTTTAAAGTTATCTGAGTGGAGACCCCATTATCAAATAGTGGTGGCCATATGCAAAGAATAGAGATCGAAATGGACATCCACACCCAAATGTGCTACTGGGGGGGGGTTTTTTTTTTTTCCGCTTGCTAGTCCTATTCCATATCAGGACTACCAGCCAAAAATTTTTTACCAGATGCAATCTTTTAATGGTGCTTCAACTCTAATCCAAGAACATCCTCTTTTCTTGTTGGAGTAGCCTGACTGATAAAAGATAAAAGTATTCTTTGTAGCAACGTGTGGTGGCACAACCCTTTAATCCCAGCACTTGGGAGACAGAGGCAGGCAGACCTCTGTGAGTTCGAGCCTAGCTTGGTCTACATAGTGAATTCCAGGACAGCTGGAGCTATGGGGGAAACCTCCTGTCTCAAAAAAAAAAAAAAAAAAAAAAGACCAAAAAAATTCTTTCTTTTCTTTTTTTTTTTTTTTGTCTTTTTGAGAAAGGGTCTCCCTGTAGCTCTGGCTGTCCTGGAACTCCTCTGTAGACCAGGCTGGCCTCAAAACTCACAAGATCCGCGTGCCTCTGCCCCCCAAGTGCTAGGATAAAGCGATGGCAGCCACCACTCCCATTCATTTACTTAATATTATTTGTTGTTATTTATTTAGTTTATTGTTTATTTTTATTTATTTTTTTTTGTTTTTGGTCCTGTTTTAGACAGGGTCCTACCTCCGTACCCCAGCTGTCCTGGAACGCACTTGTAGTACCAGGCTGGCCTTGAAGCACAGAAATTAGTCCGTTGCCTCTGCCTCCCGAGTGCTAGGATTAAATGCGCACCACGAGCTGCTAAAAAATTTAATTTTTCTGTTATGTTATCATGTATTTTTGTCGCATGAAATGTGGCTTGTGGGTCACCCTGTGGTTTGCAGTGCCGCGGAGGTCAAAGAGGTGTTTCGATTCCCCCTGGAAACTAGTAGTTCTCTCCTGGAATGGAGATTCAGTGGTGTTCTCAGGCCGTATTTTGTGGGGATCGCACCCAGCGGTACGTCTGCAGGAGCCGGAATAGTTAGCAGCGCTCTTAACCGCTAATCGCGCCCCAGCGATCCAGCCCCCCACCCGCCAAGATAATGCTTTAAAAAAAAATATATTCTTTATGTCTTAAATAGTTAATCATCATGACTGGGATATGCAGATCTAATTGGTGGAGCCTGTCCCTAACTTGCATGAGGATAAGTTTAATCCATAGCACTGTGGAAAAAGTAAAAATAATTTAAAATGCTATAACATGCCCAAAACTAAGATGAACTCCACAGGTGATAGAAATAGGGTCTTCACGTGACCATTTGGTAATTTTTTTCTCATCTTATTGTTCAAGTGTAAATTTTTTCCATGGTTTTATCTGATTTTCTATCAATTACTAAGATATACATATAAAATCTACTGTGAAGATTTCTCTTTTGAAGTCTGTGGAGTGTGTTTTGTTTCCTTGTAATCCGCGTTTTTAAATCCTGCTCAGCCGGGTTGGTGGCGCATGTCTTTAACCTACGTCATATCCTACCACTTGGGAGGCAGAGGCAGCGGATCTTTTGAGTTCGAGGCCAGCCTGGTCTACAGAGTGTGTTCCAGGACAGCTGGGGCTACAGGGAGACCCTGTCTCAAAAAGACCAAAAAAAAAAAAAAAAATCCTGCTCTATTCTTAGTGAATTAAATACTTTATCACTGTAAATATTATCTTTATTGCTAATAACACTTCTTACCTTATGTAATTCTGTCTGATGCAAATATTGCTATAAAATTTTCCTTTGGGTTATTATTTCCATTGGGTATCTTTCCTGATTTTTTAAAACTTTCAATCAATGCATCAGAACCCATCTGCTCTGGTTGGCTCAGGATATGGAAACCTACTTTCTTATCCAATTCAAAGGCACCAAGCTGAGAACTAACTAAAGCTAACTCAAACTTCCATCTGAATCAAAACTGACCCTCAGGCCTACTTAACTTTTCAGTGAAATAGCTGAAAACAAGACTGCCCACTCATGGGAACATGGGTACTTGCCTTCCTGCATGTGAGATTCTTATCTTCTTGATGGCTGTGACAGTGATGACAAAGAACAATGGGAGCGCACTGGTCACTGGACTTCTGGGTGTGTCGATGATCAACTGCAGTAAAAAGACAATTGTGGAATTACCTTCAAACATCTGTTAGTGACCTGGGACAGTGGGTGGCCCAGTACCAATGCCACCTCACGTCAGCTTTTACTTAGAAGCACACTGTGATTCACCCTTTGCCTTGCACACCACCCTGTCCTACAGGAAAAAAAAAAAAAAAACTTTCAATCTTTCTATGTCTTTTTATTTTAATATGGGATACAAAATAAAAGCCAGTTATTACTCTGTGCTTTCTGTTTTATCCTGTTACGTGGTTTTTTTCTGCTCTTCCTATTGCCTTTTAATAAATAATTTTTATTTTTCTTTTAATTTTTATGTGTGGAATGATGAGTATGTCTGCATGCAACATAGTGGTGCACCCATGTCGTGCAATGCTATGCGGAGTTCAGAAAGAAGGGTGATCGGATTCCCCTGGAACTGGATTCTCCTGCGAATTGGAGTTACAGACGGTTCTCAGCCACCATGTGGGTGCTGGGGATCGAACCCGGGTCCTCTGTAAGAGTGGTCAGTGCTCTTAACCGCTAGGCCATCTCTCCAGCCCCGTAAATGCCTGTCTTTTAATATAGCATCATGATTTTATTGTCTTCATAACGAAATCAACTTAGAAGTGGATCACTTACTTAGTCCATTCTCCTTTTTTTGTTTTTATGGTTTTTTTGGTCTTTTTGAGACAGGGTCTCCCTGTAGCCCCAGCTGGCCTGGAACTCAACTCTGTAGACCAGGCTGGCCTTGAACTCACAAAGATCCTCTGGCCTCTGCCTCCCAAGTGCTAGGATTAAAGGCACACACCACCACGCCCGGCTAGTCCATTCTCTTTTTTTTTTTTTTTAATTAAAAAAATTTTTTATTTATTTTTGTATGTGTATGAGTGTACTGTCTGCATGTAGGTTTGTGCACCCATGTCGTGCAATGCTCAGAGGTCAGAAGAGGGTCTCGGATTCCCCTGGAACTGGAGTTCTCCTGGAATGGAGTTACGGATGGTTCTCAGCCACCATGTGGGTGCTGGGATAGAACCCCGGTCCTCTGCAAGAGCAGTTGTGCTCTTAAGCGCTAGGCTATCTCTCAGGCCCCTCCATTCTCTTCTTATCAACACCCCCCCCACACACACCCATTGGAATGTTCCTGTCTCTTAATAGCCAGTGTTCTCTCGGATCTGCAGCTGGGCTCAATGCTCTCAAACCTCAATGGAATCTTCTTCATAGTTTTAGTCTTTTGTGGAAAATTGTCTGGGCTGAAGAGAGGGCTCAGCAGTTAAGAGCACTGACTGTTCTTGCAGAAGACCCAGGTTCGAATCTCAGCACCACCAGGTGGCAGCTAACAATAGTCCATAACTCCAGTTCAAGGGGAATCCAATGTCCTCTTCTGTCTTCTGTGGGTATGACATGGATGTGCTTACACACATGCATGCAGGCATTACACTCATATACATAAAGTAAAAATAAATAAATAAAATAGGGGCTGGAGAAATGGCTCAGTGGGTCAGAGCACTGGCTGCTCTTGCAGAGGACCTGGGTTCAATTCTCATCATCTAAATGGTGGTTGACAATCATCCATAACTCCAGTTCCAGGGGAATTTGAAACTCTCTTCTGACCTCCATGGGCATTGCAAGACACAGCTGCACTTACACACATGCAGGCAATTCACTTATACACATAAAGTAAAAATAAAATATTTTAAAATAAATAAAATAAGTCTAGGTGTGGTGGCGCAAGCCTTAATCCTAGCCACCTAGGGAGGCAGAGGCAGGCGGATCTTTGTGAGTTCAAGGCCAGCCTGGTCTACAGAGTGAGTTCCAGGACAGCTGGGACTACAGGGAGACCCTGTCTCCAAAAGACAAAAAATAAAATAAATAAAATAAAAAAAAATAGGCTCAGGTTGCCCACCATGGCCACTCTGTTTCCTGTCATCATGATGCTTCCCCTGGGTACACAGAGAACCCTTGCCCAGCTTGTACTGGGGCTGGTGCTTGCCGCATTTCTTGCAGAAGGTCCGAGAGTTTTAGGAATGTTCCCCATGTTGGAGTAGTTATCGGCACAGAAATGCTACATAACATTTTTGTTGTGGTGGGTTGTTTCTTGTTTTACATGTATGTATGTTTTGCCTGCGTTTATGTTAGTGCATCTGCAGAGGCCAAAAGATGGTGTCAGAACCCCGGAACTGGAGTTATGGCAGTTGTTAGCCACACTTCCTGGGGGAAGGTTTTGCCCCCAGAAGGGTTCTGGAGTATCAAATTCCCTGTCACAAGGGGGAGCCAGCTCTCTACTATGAGAGCCTTAGCTGCAGGCACTGGGGAGGGGAGGAAATGGGCCTGGGTTGAACCAGCATGACTTTGATTTGTCAAAATGTGGGACAGCTTAACCCTCAGCTGTGCAGACAGAGTTTTCGCGTGTGTGCGTGTGTGTGTGTGTGTGTGGTGTGTGTGTGTGTGTGTGGCGTGTGCGCGCGCGCGCGAGCGATTTGCTCCAGTCACAAGGGTATTGTGTCTGTACTACTTCTGGTGAACAATGTCAGAAATGAAGCTTCTCTCTTTCCCCAGGATTGTCTGAAGTCCCCACCTCCCCTTATTTTGTGAACTGAGTCTGATTGACTGACTCTGGAAGGTTAGTTTTCAAAACAAGACATTTAGTTTTATTTCTGAGATCAGAAATAAGCCAATAAAAGTGGAAATAATGGGTTGGGAGCAGGAAGTTGCCTCACCCTGGACTGTTGGTGCCCCCAAACAAACAAACAAACAAAAAAACTGGGCTCATCCCCACCACAAGTGGTATTGGCACAAAGTCCCCTTGAACTGTATTAGATTGGGGCAAGGCCCCTTCATGCTCCCCCAAACACCCGTCCACTGCACCACAGGCTGTAGGGTTTCCAAAGGGTCTGCACTGCGTTTCTGACCTGGCCCAGCCAGGGCGCTTCTGACAGCCTCGCAGACTGAAGGAGCTGCAGCCAGGCGGGCCTGAGCCTCTGTAATGGAGCACCGGAATAGGAGGCTCAGCAAGGCCACTGGGATCACCTGCGGGAGGAAGAGAGAGAGCACTGAAGAGAAAGTGAGGTCATCTGAGAGAACACCCCTGGAGGACCTAGAGCATTTGACCAGGGAGTTAGGTTGGGTGCAAGATTATAAAGTTTTACCCAGACTAGAAGAGACAGTTCAAGAGCAAAGTAAAACCTTCCCCCGACGTAGAAAACTCCTAAGCAAAGACTCCTTCTCACTCTTCCAGCCTCTGTGACCAGTGGTCAGTCATAGCCCCCCAAATGGGGAGCTCCTTGAGGTAGACTGTCACTGAGCTTTGCAATCCCAGAGCCCTACAAAGTTCCTGAGACACTGAAACTACCCGAAAGTTTGCTGAATGACGGGTGATAGGCAGGATACCTTTTCCTTCTCGTGAGCAGCCTGAATGTCATCAGACAGTGGCTGAGGAAATGGATCACTGGGAGGAGGCTCTCGATGCAGTGAGCCTTGGACTGTCCAGAGAAGCGCTGTGGATGGAGAAGTAAGGTCAGAACCAAACTAGAAACAAGGAGACCTAAGAACGGATCAAGGGAGAAGAAAGAGACCTGGGAAAATGGGAGCCAGGATCCTGATGAGTGACTGAAGGCACAGTGGAGGATGTATTCTTTCCAGCAATCCCATAGTCCCCAGGGCATAAAGAAAAATTGGGTTAAAGGAGCTGGTCGTCATAGGCCCAGAGATAATGGCAAATCTGTCAGATTCCAACTGTGTCCCAGCAACCCCCATAAGTGAATAAGTTTAAACTGAAAGAACTGAAGCACACACAGACAAGAGGATACAGCTGAGAAAGGCACACATGAGAAAAACCAGCCCTCAGCCTCACACACCTCGCCTTTGCAAAAGGACCTGGTATGGCAGCCTAGGTTTTGAGGCCACCCGTCATGCTCCTACCTGCAACATGGCCAGTGCCCTCCAGAAGAGCTTGGAATTGGCGATTCGGAGGTCCAGCATGTGGTTCTATAGGATCTTCCCCAGCAGCACGTGGGCCCCGGTACTCACTGTATTTATTCATTACCCACTTTGTGCTTAGCTCACGCTGGAACTTCTGAAGGGAAAACACATGAGAGTACAGAAAGCTAGACGATGGGTAAGCAGCAGGATTCCTGTGATCACACAGGAAACCAACAGACCCATATCAGATATCAGTCCAGGGTTTACAGCAGGGCTGTTCCAGGCAAACCTGGCCATGTCACCCACTTATGGGTTTGACCCCTGGGTCCAGAGATATCTTCTCTCAGAAGCATCTCAGATATCTTAGTAGAGTCTTGCCAGAATTTTCCTTATGCTCTTTGGGTACCAGATATGGGGTGGGGGGAGTCTGCCTGCCACTAAGCCACAGTCTCCTCAAGGGCAGAGATGGTGTCTAATTTTGCTCCAGAGTCCCAGTCCTTCTTGACAGTAGCTGAAACACGGATGCTGACCAATATATGTGTTATTAAATTAATTCCATTTAATCTGTACAACTCCTGTGAGGGAAAGGTTTTTCTGGTCTTATTTCTACATAGGAAGAAACTAAAGGTCAGAAGAAAATGAACTTGGATAAGTTCATCTGATAATGAGAGACAGAAGCAGGACTTACATCTGGGTCTTCTGATTCAGTGACGAAGGCATTTCTTACTAATTATCTCTTGGGTGGATGAGAGAATGCATGGAAGCATGTTGAAAACATACAAATCCAAGGTTCTGTGAAAGCGCTGGCCACCTGTCCTTTGCCCTTACAGCCCCTGGCACTTATGCCATCTACTATTGCATTTACAAGGCAACAGTTGAAGTGATTCAGATAGGTCTTTGCAGATGGAGGAAACGGGCTATAACTTCTACTTTTGTATTTTGGAACTCTTGAAACAGCTAGTCATATAAACCCTGGAAGAGTGTATACCAAAAATGCTTTAAGATCTTTAAGTTGTTGTTGTTGTTGTTGTTTTGGGAGCTGGAGAGATGGCTCAGTGGTTAAGAGCACCAGCTGCTCTTGCAGAGGACCCAGGTTCAATTCTCAGCACCCACATGGCGGCTAACAACTGTCTGTGACTCCAGCTCAAGGGGAATCCAACACCTTCTTCTGATTCTCTGGGCATTGCATGACATGGGTGGGTACACTTACACACATGCAGATAATACAGTCATATGCATAAAATAATGTTTTAAAATTTTATTTATTTACTTATTTTGTGTGTGTGTGTGTGTGTGTGTGTGTGTGTACCCGCTTGTCTATATGTGGCATCACATGTGCAGGTACACTCAGCAGCCAAAAGACAAGTTACTCTCTGGAACTGGAGTTACGGACTGTGTGTGCCACCTGATTTAAGGGCTGGGGACCAAACCCAAGTACTCTGCAAAAACAGTGCTTTTTAATTGCTGAGCTATCTCTCCAGCCCCAAAAGGTCTTCTTTTAATTACATTTATTTATTTATTTATTTATTTATTTATTTATTTTCAGGGGGAGTGCTTACCACAGTGAGAATGTGGATGCCAGAGGGCAATGTGCAAGAGTCAGATCTCTCCTTCCACTATGTGGGCTCCAGGAATCAAACTCAGGTAATCAAATGTTGGCACAAACATGTTTGCCTGCTGAGCAATATCACTGGCCCTTTTTGTTGTTTTTGAATCTTGATCTCACTATGTAGCCCACATTGTCCTCAAACTCTCAGTGATCCTCTTGTGTCAGCCTCCCGAGTGCTAGGATTTTAAGTGTGCACCAACACACCTAACTATGAAGAAAATATTTTTTTGAGACAACGTCTCCCTATATGTAGCCCCAGCTGTCCTAGAGCTCACTATATAGACTACTCTGGTCTTGAACTGCCTGCCTCTGTCTCCACCGTTGCTGAGATTAAAGGCATATGCCACCATGCCCAGCAAGAAAATATATATATATATAATATATTATTATATATATAATTATATATATAAAAAATCTGTGTGTGTGTGTGTGAATGCCACAGCATGAGTGTGAAGGTCAGAGGGCAACTTGCAGGAGTTCCAACTCCTCCACCATGTGGATTATTCCAGGGATCGAACTAAGTTTTCCAGGCTTCTGAGACATATCACCAGTCCTGTGCTGAAATTTGTAACCAGTACATGACAAGGATGCTTAAGAGAACAGAAATCTTGGGTTGGAGAGATGGCCTAGCGATTAGGAGCACCAACTGCTCTTGCAGAGGACCCGGGTTTGATCCCCAGCACCCACATAGCGGCTGAGAACCATCTGTAACTCCAATTCCAGGAGAACTCCAGTTCCAGGGGAATCCGACACCCTCTTCTGACCTCCGTGGCACTGCACACATGGGTGTACAAAAACCTACATGCAGACAGTACATCTATACAACAATACAAAAATAAAACATAATAATTAATATTAATTAATTAAATAAATAAATTAAAAAAAAGAGAGAACAGAAACCTGAACAACCAGCAAGGATCTGGCTAGTGTGCATTATGCATGCTACAGGCTATGTCACACTGTCCTATAGGAGAGAACTCAATTAAATCTGAGTTATAACATTAGCCATTTATACCATTAACTATCACTAATGACATTATTTTAAAGTTTATATAATCGACTTTAAAGTTCAAATGTAAAAATAAATCCGCAATTATAGCCAGGAAAGTCCCTAAAGAGTAATGAAGGAGGACTAACCCTTTTGAACAGCAAACATACTATAAATCCTCTATTATTATTAAACATGCGCCCCTCTCATTAATAGATAAATATAACAAAGCAGAAAGTCCAAAATGCTATTAACATTATAAAAATATATGCAAATTAATTATAGCATTATTAAACAATGCACATGGAACTTGAGTACACAATACAGGTAACATCCCAAATCACTCAAGAAAAGATAAACTTGGGCTGGAGAGATAGCCTAGCGGTTAAGAGCGCCGACTGCTCTTGCAGAGGACCTGGGTTCAATCCCCAGCACCCACATGGCAGCTAAGAACTGTCTGTAACTGCAATTCCAGGAGAACTCCAGTTCCAGGGGAATCCGAGACCCTCTTCTGACCTCCGCGGCATTGCACGACACGGGTGCATAAACCTACATGCAGACAGTACATTCATACACATACAAAAAATAAATAAAATTAAAAAAAATTTTAAAAAAAAGATAGACTTAAAAATTAAATGGAAGCCAGCCATGGTGGCACACACCTTTAATCCCAGCAGAAGCAGAAGCAGGTGGATCTTTGTGAGTTCAAGGCCAGCCTGATCTACATAGCAAGTTCTAGGCCAGCTGGGGCTACAGGGAGACCCTGTCTCAAAAAGCCCCCCCCCCCAATTTTTAAGCAGTGCATGGTGGCACATACCTTTAATTCCAGCACTTGGGAGGTAGAGGCAGGCAGGCAGATCTTTGTGAGATCTAGGACAACCTGATCTACAGAGTGAGTCAGGCTAACTGGGGCTACAGAGAGACCCTTCAAGTCTCCAAAAAATTAAATCAAGACAATTGGAAATTATTTGGAAAAATATAAATGAGTTTATGGCTTATTCCATATACTACAATAAACCCCTCATGAACTGCTAAAAGAAACAAATGGGCAGTATCCCAGAATAGCCTGGGTGTGGGGGAAGGCTTTCTGCACCTCAAACCCAAATCCAGTAATAGAAAGACTGATCAATTCAACCTCAGAAAAATTAAGGCATACTTTTGCATATTAAAACCAAGAGAAAATATCTACAACATGTATCAAAAATAGAACTTTATAAGGAACTCAAGGTCAAGGAATTAATAGGACTGTTAGAAAGAAGACTAAAAGCTGTGCATGGTGGTGTCCACTGTAATCCCAGCACTCGGGAGGCAGAGGGAAAAGGATGACTGCAAGTTTGAGACAAGTCACGTCCACACTGGGAGTTCAGGACAGCTAAAGGAAGGAGACAGGAGGAGAGAGAAAGAGAGGGAAGGACAGGACACGGGAAGGGAGAGGATGAGAGGGATGGAGAGGGGAGGGGAGGGGAAAGGAGGGGAATACTCTCAATTTTACACATAATAAAAGACATATAGGCTGGGATATGATTTAGTTGCAGAGTATTTCCTAGGATTGTATGAGGCCCTGAGTTCTAACCTACCACTTAAAAAAAAAATGTAACGATAAGTAAATAAATCATATAAATGAAAATTATACAGAAAGGGAATTTCTCACTAATCAGGGAGACAAGACCCAGAAGCTAGATAATCCTCTCCAGGAGGCTGAATGCAGACAGCATTATCACATACTGCTGGTATGAGGAGCAGGATGGTACAGAGCCTATGCAGGGAATTCTTGCAACATCTAAGAAAATTACATTTGTATGTAACCTTTGACCTAACTCTAATACTTCTAGGAATTTATTCCAAAGAAACACTTCTAACATTGCGAAAATATATGCATATTCATTGCATCATCCATCGTGGGCCATGCAAAACACTGGAAACCACCGGAATCCCCTGCATAGGAGATCAGCTGGGAAAATTATCATCCATGTACACTCGCAAGTGCCAATATCAAGGAGGAAGAGGCTTGTACTCTGCAACGGACTAGTTTTCAGAAGATGTTAGGCAAAACACACGAGATGTAAAAGGTATGCTCTCCTAGCAGCTGGGCATGGTGGCACACGCCTTTAATCCTAGCACTTGGGTTGCAGAGGCAGGTGGATCCTTGCGAGTTCAAGGCCAGCCTGGTCTACAGAGTGAGTTCCAGGTCAGCTGGGGCTACAGGGAGACCCTGTCTCAAAAAGACAAAAAAAAAAAAAAAAAAAAAAAAAACAAAAAAAAAAAAGGTATGCTCTCCTTTGCCCAAGAAAGGTTTGGAGTCTTTTTAATCTTTATTTGTTTTGTTTTCTTAAACCGAAAACACATCAAAGTATCTTCAAATATGGATGTGAATAATGGAAAGGAAACCACTGTGAACAAGCTCTCGTTTTGAGGATGTAAAATGAATTAAAAGCTATTTTAACAAATGATTATTGGGGTGTATGAGATGCCGCTGAGGTGAGCAGCACCGACTGCTCTTGCAGAGGACCTGGGTTCGATCCAGCACCACCATGGGCTGAAGACCTTAACTCCAGTCGGGGAATCCGACACACCTTTCATCCTACCACTTGGTGTGTGGGGCTCTTCAAAACGAGTTTAGCCATCTAGTAATTTTCCACTAGCAGATTCCCAGCACTGAAATTATCACGAGGAGGGTTGTATGTTTCCATTTGTGTAACTTCACAGGAGATGTTGCAAATGTTCACCTTTAATTAAAGATCTGTATCTGCACATCATTTCAATATGTAAGCACTGAGGTTGCCTTGTGTTTTAGCAATGCTTCCACGTTCCCTAACCTTTATCATTCTACTCTGTGTTCCTACATATAAATAACAGAGACTTCGATCAGAACTCCTGTCTTGTCTCCATTTCTCTCGACCCTTGCCCCTTCCCCTGCTCTCCTTCTCCTCTAGGATCCACGTTGATAGACCCGCGGGATGGGTAACTTGGGGCAGAGGCAGGTGGAATCTCTGTGAGTTCAAGGCCAGCCTGATCTACATAGAGAGCTCCAGGACAGCCTACATAGCAAGCTCCAGAATGAACTACAGAGGAACCCTGTCTCAAAAAGACAAAAAAAAAAAAAAAAAAAACATATTAGAAGAGCTAAGAATGGCTTAGTGATTAATGAGTACTTACTGTTCTTCCCTTCCTAGTTGCCATGTACCAGCTCACAACCATCCATAACTCGAGTTCCAGATCTGACCACCCTCTTCTAGCCTCCATGAGAACCAGGAATGCATATGATACACATACATACAGCAAAACACTCATCCATATAAATAAAAATAAATGAATATTGAAGTAAATAAAACAAATAACACATCCAAGCCAGGCAAGGTGGCAGATGCCTGTAATTCTAAGCATTCAGAAAGCTGAGGTAGAAGGATCATGAGTTCATCAAGTCTGGCCTGGTCTATGTAGTAAATTCTAGTCTAGCTTTGGCTACATAGCGGACCCTGTCTCAAAAAAAAAACCAAACAAACATTTAATAACAACAAAAGTTTTGAGTCCATAATGACATTAAACAAACACAGATGGAGTGGAAAGTGAAGAGGAAGTTCTTTACAAAGAATGCCAATTAGTGAATAAAGATAAGAAGATGGATAGAAATAGAAAATCAACAGCTTAAAGTCACCAGAGGAGTAACTGATTCAGACAAGAATCATCAACAGATGCTAAAACCATGGGCAAAAACTGCTGAGCGATAGGCAAAGAAAGGAGGCATCCATCAAATAATCATCAAATAATCATCAAACCATCATCAAATAATCGAACATGACCTTGCCAAAAAGAGACCGATACCAGGTGCCTCTGGACGTGACATGCAATACTGGTCACTTGTAATACTTCTCTGAAAAAAAAAATTTTTTTTTGGTCTTTTCGAGACAGGTCTCCCTGTAGCCCCAGGTCCTGGAACTCACTCACTCTATAGACCAGGCTGGCCTTAACTCACAAAGATCCACGCCTCTGCCTCCCAAGCGCTAGGATTAAAGGTGTGCACCACCACAGCCCAGCTCAAAAATTTTTTTTAACCTGAATATCATGAAGAAACAATAGGGCAAATTCAAAGTGAGGTACATTCTGGGAAAAGATCTGCCTAGATTTCTAAAAATATCAATGTTATGAGGATAAAAAAAAAGAGAGACTGAGGAATGTTAAAGGAAACTAGAGACGTGGCAGCTAAATGTGATACATTATTCTTCCCTAGTCCCAGCTGTCCTGGAACTCAAAAAGAACAACAACAACAAAAAAGAGTAGTCGGTGCTCTTAACTAACTGCTGAGCCATCTCTCTCCAGCCCCAATCCCTTACCTTTTTTAAAGACACAGTCTCGCTACCTAGGCCTGGCTGGCTTAGAACTCACTAACTAGACCTAACTTGTGCTGATCCTCTGCCTCTGCCTCCAGCACTGGGATTAAGGCATGTGCACCACATGCCAAGCTTTCAATCCTCTTGATCTCCTGGTTTGCAAGTGTAAAGTGGTTTCATTGAGCACACATTCCTTAGGAGGCTGTTATGAGAACTGAAGTAAACATATATGAGATATCTTATAAGGAGTAAAGGGTTATATTTGTATTGGGCATCATGATGGTATAAGGGAGCCTATAAGTATGGAGAAGTAGATATCATGGGGGACCAAGACAATGGGAAGTTAGTCAGAGAAGACATCTTTGAAGGTAAGAAACAGTGAAGGAGACCATGGATGGGACACATGCCAAGAAGTAGGGATGAAGCATTCAAACATCACTTGGAACAAAAGACAAAACGAAGAGTATATTCCCACTGGAGGGGGGATGTCCATGAGTTGTGGGTTCAGTGACCAGCTATGTTGCTCAAGTAGGGAAGCCTCCTGAAGAAGGTGGTTTGAATAATGGCTGAGAGACCATATCTCTCTCTAGCAACCTTTCCAGACCCTGGTTCTGCCCTAGAGGGTGGGCAGGAAGAATGGTGTGTGTGTGTGTGTGTGTGTGTGTGTGTGTGTTGTTCTTTCTTGGGGCCCACACAGTAGTGATGGACTGCCACACAGATTTTCTACTTCTCACTCCAAACTAAACTATGAAGTCCACCCAAAGTGTTCATTATTTCTGTGTTATTCTAAGTTTTTCTCTTGGACTATATTTCTATTAGTGAACAAAGACTGTATTAGTAGAACATCTGCATTGAATTCAGTATAGTGTAATCACAACACACACACCAACACACAACAAATTGTGCTTATAAGGCTTTGGCTTTGACAATTAACCTGTCCCAAAGAACAAATGAGTGTAAGTAATCAGTAGCTTATCTTGCCCTTTTTGCATATTCCTGCAAAGAGATGAACCCAGTGGACTGTTTGCCCGTTGTGGTTAACTCTGTCTAGAGACTTGGATAAGAAGTTGCCCAATTTGGGGAAGTAAGAACAACTATTCAAGGCTTTTCCGCCATCCAGACTTGGGTTTTCTAGTTTCTAAATTCTCCCCCTCTTAGCTCCACGGCAGATACTGCCTTCTCATTTCCCCTACCTGGATGTAGTTCCCTTCATATTCACAGAAAAGCAGTGGCCACATGATGCTGATGATGAAGGGAAAGAGCCTCTTGAGGGGAGCCTGCAGAGAAAGAAACGGGGAGGCTGGGCATGTCTTGGAAGGTCTCCCTCTACGTTGCCACCGGATCTCTTCCCCAAGGCTGTACCCTCCCCGGCAGCGACTGGCCCACAGTGCTGTGCACCAGGGCCTGGATGTTAGTGGTCTTCTTTTTCACCTGCTCCACTAGGGCCTGCACCTCTGTGAGGTTATCTGCATGGGGTAGGGGACAGCAAAGTTGAAAGGCGGACGGACTATGAAGCTGTTCTTCCTGATGGCTCCTCTGAGCCAGTCTGCAGCTTCCAGTCCCTATCCCACCATTCCAATCCTCTCTCTCACCATCCAGGGTGAAAATGAAGATCACAGCGTCAGTTTCCGTGAGGGAGGGCAGGATGAAAGTCAGGAAGTCCTCCTCGGAGAAGGAGAACTGAGGACCTGCAACAGAAGATGGGAGAGCCCCTCCCAGCAGGGACTGGAGAGCACAGGCCTGAAGAGTGGGGGCCTCACAGGACAGCTACTGGACAGCCCTTCGCCTTCAGTTGAAAACATCCAGGGTTCAAATTGTAATATTTTGCCCAAGATGGTGTAGCAAGTCAATGGACTAAAACCAAGTTTTAGAGGGTAAATCCAACGCCTTTCAGAGCCTTCCAGAATTTTCCATATTCTATTCCCTCAAAGTCTCATGACCTCTAACCATATTCCCTTCTCAGGAGGATTTATCCCCTCATACCCACCCATCTCCAAGATTGAAAGAGAAAAGATATGATTGGGCTTTTAAAGAAAGGAAGGTTTCTAGCCGGCCGGGTGGTGCACAGCATTAATCCTAGCACTTGGGAGAGGCAGAGGCAAGGCGATCTTTGGAGTTCAATGGCCCCAGCTGGTCTACAGAGTGCGTTCATGGACAGCTGGGTAAGGGAGACCCGCTCGAAGAACCAAAAAAAAAAAAAATAAGAAAGGAAGGTTCCCTAGAATTCAAGGGGCTGTGATAGGATAGAAATGGACTGTGGGGTAAGGATGAATGTATGTGGGAGGCTGTGAGCTAAGCGCAGGGGAGGGAAGATGAGAGGAAATACTGAGTTGGAATTCAGTGCTTCAAAATGGAAGAAAAACTTGACTGAATGCTTACTTAGGTTGGGCAGCATGGACACTAAGGAACCCCGTGGGTTTGCAAGACGGTGTTTGGATAGTGGACCCAACTATCAATTTAGAATCAGGGGTCAGTTGGAATCAGGAAGAACATATGGACTGGGGTCCCACCAGCACCAAAGGTGTGGATGCACTCCACTCCATCCATAAAAATTGGCGCATGATTGAGGGTCTGCCAGCCCAACAAGTCGTACTCCGGACCTTTCTTCTGTCCAGTGCTAGCGATTGAGTCAGAGGCCAGGACACAAGTGATCAACATGAAAAGAGGCCACGGAAGAACACAGGGGTAAACAAACAAATGAGACCCTTTATCTAATGAGGACTCATTATCCTTTCCATGTTAACATGGCTCACAGAGTCTCNGCTCTCCTTTGCCCAAGAAAGGTTTGGAGTCTTTTCAATCTTTATTTGCTTTGTTTTATAAAACAGAAACACATCAAAGTATCTTCAAATATGGATGTGAATAGATGAAAGGAAACCACTTGAACAAGCTCTCGTTTTGAGGATTAAAATGAATTAAAAGTACTAACAAGAATGTATTGGGGCTGGAGAGATGGCCTAGGTTGAGAGCACCGACTGCTCTTGCAGAGGACCTGGGTTCGATTCCCAGCACCCACATGGAGGCTGAGAACCTTAACTCCAGTTCCAGGGGAATCCGACACACCTTTCATCCTACCACTTGGGTGTGGGGCTCTCAAACGAGTTTAGCCATCTAGTAATTTTCCACTAGCAGATTCCCAGCACTGAAATTATCACGAGGAGGTTGCAGTCCATTGTGTAACTTCACAGGAGATGTTGCAAATGTTCACCTTAAGTAAAGATCTGTATCTGCACATTCTTTCCATGTGTAAGCACTGAGGTGCCCTGTTTTAGCAATGCTTCCACGTTCCCTAACCTTTATATTCTATTTGTGTTCTATATAATAAACGAGACTTGATCAGAATCCTGTCTTGTCTCCATTTCTCTCGACCCTTGCCCCTTCCCCTCTCTCCTTCTCCTCTAGGATCCCGTTGATAGACCCGCGGGATGGGTCACTTGGGAGGCAGAGGCAGGTGGATCTCTGTGAGTTCAAGGCCAGCCTGATCTACATAGAGAGCTCCAGGACAACCTACATAGCAAGCTCCAGAATGAACTACAGGGAGACCCTGTCTCATGAAACAAAGTACTTAGGGCACTTATTTGATACCTCACTATCAGAATGCTGACATAATTCTGTTTTTTGAGTCTTTATAGTCCATAAAAAAAAAAAAAAAAAAAAAAAAAACATATTAGAAGAGCTAGAGAGATGGCTTAGTGATTAAGAGTACTTACTGTTCTTCCCTTCCTAGTTGCCATGTACCAGCTCACAACCATCCATAACTCGAGTTCCAGATCTGACACCCTCTTCTAGCCTCCATGAGAACCAGGAATGCATATGATACACATACATACAGGCAAAACACTCATCCATATAAAATAAAAATAAATGAATATTGAAGTAAATAAAACAAATAACACATCCAAGCCAGGCAAGGTGGCAGATGCCTGTAATTCTAGCATTCAGGAAGCTGAGGTAGAAGGATCATGAGTTCAATCAAGTCTGGCCTGGTCTATGTAGTAAATTCTAGTCTAGCTTTGGCTACATAGCGACCCTGTCTCAAAAAAAAAACCCAAACTAAACATTTAATAACAACAAAAGTTCTTGAGTCCATAATGGCATTAAACAAACACAGATGGAGTGGAAAGTGAAGAGGAAGTTCTTTACAAAGAATGCCAATTAGTGAATAAAGATAAGAAGATGGATAGAAATAGAAAATCAACAGCTTAAAGTCACCAGAGGAGTAACTGATTCAGACAAGAATCATCAACAGATGCTAAAACCATGGGCAAAAACTGCTGAGCGATAAGGCAAAGAAAGGAGGCAGCAATCACCATCATCAAATAATCGAACATGACCTTGCCAAAAAGAGACCGATACCAGGTGCCTCTGGACGTGACATGCAATGCTGGTCACTTGCAATACTTCTCTGAAAAAAAAAATTTTTTTTTGGTCTTTTCGAGACAGGTCTCCCTGTAGCCCCAGGTGTCCTGGAACTCACTCTGTAGACCAGGCTGGCCTTGAACTCACAAAGATCTACCTGCCTCTGCCTCCCAAGCGCTAGGATTAAAGGCGTGCGCCACCACGCCCAGCTCAAAAATAATTTTTTTTAACCTGAATATCATGAAGAAACAATAGGGCAAATTCAAAGTGAGGTACATTCTGGGAAAAGATCTGCCTAGATTTCTAAAAATATCAATGTTATGAGAAATAAGAAAAAAAGAAAGAGAGACTGAGGAATGTTAAAGGAACCTAGAGACATGGCAGCTAAATGTGATACATTATTCTTCCCTGTAGTCCCAGCTGTCCTGGAACTCAAAAAGAACAACAACAACAACAACAACAACAAAGAGTAGTCCGTGCTCTTAACTGCTGAGCCATCTCTCCAGCCCCAATCCCTTACCATTTTTTTTTTGGTCTTTTTTTGAGACAGGGTCTCCCTGTAGCCCCAGCTGTCCTGGAACTCACTCTGTAGACCAGGCTGGCCTTGAACTCACAGAGATCCGCCTGTCTCTGCCTCCCAAGTGCTAGGATTAAAGGCGTGTGCCACCACGCCCAGCTATTTTTAAAGACACAGTCTGCTACCTAGGCCTGGCTGGCTTAGAACTCACTACACTAGACCTCAAACTTGTGCTGATCCTCCTGCCTCTGCCTCCAGAGCACTGGGATTACAGGCATGTGCCACCATGCCAAGCTTCAATCTCTTGATCTCCTGGTTTCAAGTGTAAAGTGGTTTCATTGAGCACACATTCCTTAGGAGGCTGTTATGAGAACTGAAGTAAACATATATGAGATATCTTATAAGGAGTAAAGGGTTATATTTGTATTGGGCATCATGATGGTATAAGGGAGCCTATAAGTATGGAGAAGTAGATATCATGGGGGACCAAGACAATGGGAAGTTAGTCAGAGAAGACATCTTTGAAGGTAAGAAACAGTGAAGGAGACCATGGATGGGACACATGCCAAGAAGTAGGGATGAAGCATTCAAACATCACTTGGAACAAAAGACAAAGATGAAGAGTATATTTCCCACTGGAGGGGGGATTTCCATGAGTTGTGGGTTCAGTGACCAGCTATGTTGCTCAAGTAGGGAAGCCTCCTGAAGAAGGTGGTTTGAATAATGGCTGAGAGACCATATCTCTCTCTAGCAACCTTTCCAGACCCTGGTTCTGCCCTAGAGGGTGGGCAGGAAGAATGTGTGTGTGTGTGTGTGTGTGTGTGTGTGTGTGTGTGTGTTCTTTCTTGGGCCACACAGTAGTGATGGACTGCCACACAGATTTTCTACTTCTCACTCCAAACTAAACTATGAAGTCCACCCAAAGTGCTCATTATTTCTGTGTTATTCTAAGTTCTTCTCTTGGACTATATTTCTATTAGTGAACAAAGACTGTATTAGTATAACATCTGCATTGAATTCAGTATAGTGTATCACACACACACACACACACACAAATGTGCTTATAAGGCTTTGGCTTTGACAATTAACCTGTCCCAAAGAACAAATGAGTGTAAGTAATCAGTAGCTTATCTTGCCCTTTTTGCATATTCCTGCAAAGAGCTGAACCCAGTGGACTGTTGCCTTGGTAACTCTGTCTAGAGACTTGATAAGAAGTTGCCCAATTTGGGGAAGTAAGACAACTATTCAAGGCTTTTCCCCATCCAGACTTGGGTTTTCTAGTTTCTAGAATTCTCCCCCTCTTAGCTCCACGGCAGATACTGCCTTCTCATTTCCCCTACCTGGATGTAGTTCCCTTCATATTCACAGAAAAGCAGTGGCCACATGATGCTGATGATGAAGGGAAAGAGCCTCTTGAGGGGAGCCTGCAGAGAAAGAAACGGGGAGGCTGGGCATGTCTTGGAAGGTCTCCCTCTACGTTGCCACCGGATCTCTTCCCCAAGGCTGTACCCTCCCCGGCAGCGACTGGCCCACAGTGCTGTGCACCAGGGCCTGGATGTTAGTGGTCTTCTTTTTCACCTGCTCCACTAGGGCCTGCACCTCTGTGAGGTTATCTGCATGGGGTAGGGGACAGCAAAGTTGAAAGGCGGACGGACTATGAAGCTGTTCTTCCTGATGGCTCCTCTGAGCCAGTCTGCAGCTTCCAGTCCCTATCCCACCATTCCAATCCTCTCTCTCACCATCCAGGGTGAAAATGAAGATCACAGCGTCAGTTTCCGTGAGGGAGGGCAGGATGAAAGTCAGGAAGTCCTCCTCGGAGAAGGAGAACTGAGGACCTGCAACAGAAGATGGGAGAGCCCCTCCCAGCAGGGACTGGAGAGCACAGGCCTGAAGAGTGGGGGCCTCACAGGACAGCTACTGGACAGCCCTTCGCCTTCAGTTGAAAACATCCAGGGTTCAAATTGTAATATTTTGCCCAAGATGGTGTAGCAAGTCAATGGACTAAAACCAAGTTTTAGAGGGTAAATCCAACGCCTTTCAGAGCCTTCCAGAATTTTCCATATTCTATTCCCTCAAAGTCTCATGACCTCTAACCATATTCCCTTCTCAGGAGGATTTATCCCCTCATACCCACCCATCTCCAAGATTGAAGAGAAAAGAATGATGGGCTTTAAAGAAAGGAAGGTTCTAGCCGGACCTGGTGGTGCACGCCTTTAATCCTAGCACTTGGGAGGCAGAGGCAGGCGGATCTTTGTGAGTTCAAGGCCAGCCTGGTCTACAGAGTGAGTTCCAGGACAGCTGGGGCTACAGGGAGACCCTGTCTCGAAAAGACCAAAAAAAAAAAAAAGAAAGAAAGGAAGGTTCTAGAATTCAGGGGCTGTGATAGGATTAGAAAGTGGACTGTGGGGTAAGGATAATGTATGTGGGAGGCTGTAGCTAAGCGCAGGGGAGGGAAGTGAGAGGAAATACTGAGTTGGAATTCAGTGCTTCAAAATGGAAGAAAAACTTGACTGAATGCTTACTTAGGTTGGGCAGCATGGACACTAAGGAACCCCGTGGGTTTGCAAGACGGTGTTTGGATAGTGGACCCAACTATCAATTTAGAATCAGGGGTCAGTTGGAATCAGGAAGAACATATGGACTGGGGTCCCACCAGCACCAAAGGTGTGGATGCACTCCACTCCATCCATAATGGCGATGATTCTGAGGGTCTGCCAGCCAACCAAGTGTACTCGGCCTTTCTTCTCCAGGCTAGGAATGAGTCAGAGGCCAGGACACAAGTGATCAACATGAAAAGAGGCCACGGAAGAACACAGGGGTAAACAAACAAATGAGACCCTTTATCTAATGAGGACTCATTATCCTTTCCATGTTAACATGGCTCACAGAGTCTCCTCTGCTCTCACACATCACTACAAACACAGAGCCACATACCTGGTGCTGACCTGCTTCATCAGGGTGGCAATCTTGGAACTTTGACTGTAGGTCACCTGATGAGCCCGCTCAAAAGTCCTCAGGATTTCCAGAAGGCATCTGAAAGAAAAGTCACCTCCAATGTTGCCACCTAGGGTGAAAACACAAGTTCTATTAAAAAAATTCTGCTGGTCCCTGGTCCAAGGAGAGAGGCAGAAAAGAAGGAGGGGGAAAAAAAGAAAAGGAAGGAGGGAAGGAAGGAAGAAGAAAAGGATGAACCAGATTGTCTTTAATAGGGGCAGAAATGCCCTCAGCAGGCAAAAATCCAGCAGAGGCAGAGGCAGAGGCAGAGGCAGGTGGATCTCTGTGAGTTCAAGGCCATCCTGGTCTACAGAATGAGTTCTGGGCCAGCTGATGCTATAGGGAGACCCTGTCTCAAAAAAAAAAAATTGGGTGGATCCTGTGATTGCTAGGTTGTCCTCCCAAATGCACTGTATTGTTCCTTAGAATAATTTTACGCAAGTCTGAATATTAAAGAACATGAGCAAAAATGTTTTAGGGAAAAAAAAAGACAAGAGAGCTAGCTACAGGCTTATCCGATAAGTTACAGATGATCAAATGTCGAAGGATGGGGATATTATGAGTTAGGGGATAATTGTGAATCATTCAATATGGCAGGACCTCAAAGAGTGACCCTAGTATGGGACAGGACATCCCTGACTGCCAATTAGAGCAGTGCCAAGGTTACAACCTTTTTTGCAATATTTTAAATTTTAGTTCTATGTAGGGGGGCGGGCGGAGTCAGGTTGACACTATATATCTTCTTCAATTGTTCCCCATTTTATTTTTTGAGACTTTCAACCTAGACCAGCAAGCCCAGGGTATCCTTCAGTCTCTACCTCCCCGGCATTAAGATAAGAGGCACACACCAGCTAAGCTTTCTACATAGGTGCTAGGGATCATCACACTGCCTAGCAAGCACTTTACCAACTGAGCTATCTTCCCTGCCCCATCTGGAACTATTTTAAGTTATTTATTTATTTATTTATTTATTTATTTATTTATTTATTTTTATGTGTATAAATGTACTGTCTACGTGTAGGTTTGTGCACCCGTGTGGTGCAATGCCGTGGAGGTCAGAAGAGGGCGTCGGATTCCCCTGGAACTGGAGTTAAAGACGGTTCTTAGCCACCATGTGGGTGCTGGGGATCAAACCCGGGTCCTCTGCAAGAGCAGTCAGTGCTCTTCACCGCTGAGCCATCTCTCCAGCCCCATGGAACTATTTTTATAGACTTTTTTTTCTCCTGTATGAGTCTGAAGGCTGACAAGTTTCAACCTGGTTCACACCCATTGTGTAAAGGGTCTCCTATTATTTGTTGTCAACCTAGTTTCTAAACTTCCTAGAGAACTAAGAAAGGACACCCAAGGGAGAAAAGTATTAATATTGTGCAGTGAAACAAAATCAAGATTCCCAGACTTTGCTGAGCATCAAAATCACCTGGGGAGAAGTGGGCATGATGGCACACTCCCCTAATCCTAGAAGGCAGAGGCAGGTAGATTTCGGAAGTGTGAAACCAGCCTGATTTACAAAGTAAGTTTCAGGCCAGCTGGTACTACACGAAGACCCTGTCCAAACAAACAAACAAAAGACAGAACAAAACCACCTGGGGAATTTTGTTCTGCAGCAGAACCACAAATTACTCCCCCCCCAGCCCCCAACTGTTTTCGAGACAGGGTCTCCCTGTAGCCCCAGCTGTCCTGGAACTCACTCTGTAGACCAGGCTGGCCTTGAACTCACAAAGATCTGCCTGCCTCTGCCTCCGGAGTGCTAGGATTAAAGGCGTGTGCCACCATGCCTGGCTACAAATTGCATTTTTATAAAGCTTCTGAGATGATTGCGAAGATCAGCCAGGATGGGGAGCAACCGCGTGAAGGAGCAACTGGAAGATCTCCACGCCTACATTGTTTGAAATTCTTCATTTCACTTAGTCACAGGGCCTTGAAATTAGCATCTGCTGCAGCAGATGTATTTTGGGTGAAGGAGAGTCCTCCATGAAAGGATCAGGGTTAAGAGTATCTCAGACTCATTTACACCTCCTATGAGTTACACTACAAGCCTGGAATCTGGGTCTTAGAAAAGTGCACCTAAAAGAACCAGGCTCAGCTGCTTCCCCAAGACCACCACAACATACACACTGCTGCTTTAATCAGAAAACCTCTGCTGCAACTCCCTCAGAGGTAGGAACTCCTCACCACTGTCAGGTGACCAAACCAATGGCTTATGTGGTAGAGTCTCCCAAACCTGGCTGTGCATCACACTCTCTAGGGATGCTTTAACAAAATAACTATTTCACGGCCTTGTGCCAAACCAATAAAGAACCACATCTGCATGATGTTGGTCTAATATGCTAAGTATAAGATCAGACAGTGGCCTTTTGGATAGAGAATAAAGAGATCTGATATAGTGGTGGCTCCTGCCTATAATCCCAGTAGAGGCAGAAGCAGGAGGGTTATGAGTTTGAGGCCAGCCTAGGCTACATAGAAAGACCTTATCACTCTAAAAGGGCTTTTGAAGAAGAGGGCACAGATCTGAGTTATCAGAAGGAATACCAAAGGGTGCCTGGAATGATGGAACAAAATAAGCTGGAAAGAGAAGTGGGAGGTCACTTGGGACTCACTACTACTCTGAAAAGACGCTTGGGGCTCTCCCAATGAAAGCACAGATCTTTGGGGTGTGCATTTTCCTGACCCTGCTTTTCCCCTCCAGCTCTTCTTTCCCTGCCTCTTTAATCCCTGTCTTGACTTTGCGCTAACATTTTAGGTAGCATTTGTTTTTGTTTGTTTTGGTTTTGGTATTTTTTTTTGAGACAGGGTCTCTTTGTAGCCCCAGCTGGCCTGGAACTCACTCTGTAGACCAGGCTGGCCTTGAACTCACAGAGATCCACCTGCCTCTACCTCCCAAGTACTGGGATTAAAGGCATGCACTACCATGCCCGGCTTTATGTAGCATTTGGAAGCTACCTTTGGTCCTTTCTGAGATAAGAAGCGACTAATTAACATTTTATTTATTATTTTTATTTTATGCATATGAGTGTATTGCCTGCATGTGTGTAAGTGCACCCATGTCCTGCAATGTCTGTGCAGTCAAAAGAAGGTGTCAGATTCCTCTGGAACTGGAGTTACAGATGGTTGTTAGCCCCCATGTGGGGTCTGGGAACAGAATATGGGTCTTGTGCAAGAGCATCTGGTTCTCTTAACTGCTGAGCCATTCTCTCCAGATCCCCAGAGGGGTTGAGGGGGGAAGACTAATTAAAATAAACCAGTCATCCAGGCATAGTAGCACACGCCTTTAATCCCAGCACTTGGGAGGCAGAGGCAGGCAGATCTCTGTGAGTTCAAGGCCAGCCTCGTCTACAAAGTGAGTTCCAGGCCAGCTCGGGCTACAGGGAGACCCTGTCTCAAAAACACCAAAAAATTAAAATAAATAAATAAAACAGTCAACAGAAAACTTCATAAGCTTAAGGAACGCCTATATTTACTTTAATACTCAGATTTGGCAAGCAAGGCCATATCCATCTGTCCTTTCTTTGGTAACTATAGTGTAGACTTTTGACATGTCTCCTCTTCCCAGGCTCCCCTAGGTCTAGCCAGTCCTAACAGAAGGCTCACCTGGCCATGCTCACTGGATTGAAGCCAACCAGGACTGGCAAGAAGACAGCTCTGTTATCCATGCAGTAGTCCATCTGGCCTGCCACCAAGGGAGCCTGATGGTAAAGAGAGGAGTGCATTGATGAAGAGTTACTGTGCTTCACAAAGCCCACATGCATATGCCTCCAGGATGCCTGTTAGAAATACAGATTCTGGGGCTGGAGAGATGGCCTAGCAGTTAAGAGCGCCAATTGCTCTTAACTGCAGAGGACCCAGGTTCGATCCCCAGCACCCACATGGCGGCTGAGAACCGTCTTTAACTTCAGTTCCAGGGGAATCCAACACCCTCTTCTGACCTCCAGGGCATTGCACGACATGGGTGCACAAACCTACATGCAGACAGTACATTCATACGCATACAAAAATAAACAAAATTTAAAAAAAAATACAGATTCCATGCCTGGCAGGTGGCTCACGCCTTTAAATCTCAGCTCTCAGGAAGCAGAGGCAGGTAGATCTCTGTGAGTTTGAGGCCAGCCTGGTCTACACAGCGAGCTCCAGGCCAGCTGGAACTAAAGGGCTATGGAGGGGCTGGAGAGCTGAGTCAGCAGTTAAGAGCACTGGCTGCTCCTGAAGAGGACCCAGATTCAGTTCCTGACACCCACATGGCAGCTAACAGTGGTCCGTAACTGAAGTTCCAAGGGGTCTGACGCTATCTTCTGGCCTCTGTGTGCATTGTACATATGTGGTACACTTATATACAGGCAAAAGACTCACATACACCAAATAAAAATCAATAAAAAATTTTGTTTTTAGAGTCCTGTGGAGATGACAGGAAACTTAAACCAGCATTTCTCAAACAAACATCCTGAGAAACTTGTTAAAATGAAGATTCTGGGGCTGGAGAGATAGCCTAGCAGTTAAGAGCACCGACGCTCTTGCAGAGGACCCGGGTTCGATCCCCAGCACCCACATGGCGGCTAAGAACCGTCTGTAACTCCAATTCCAGGAGAACTCCAGTTCCAGGGGAATCCGAGACCCTCTTCTGACCTCCGCGGCATTGCACGACATGGGTGCACAGACCTGCATGCAGACAGTACATTCATACACATACAAAAATAAATAAATAAATAATAATAAAAAAAATTAGTAAAAAAAAAAATGAAGATTCTGACCTAGATGGAACTGAGACCCTCATTTTTAACAAGTCCCAGATGTTGCTGATATTGCTGTTTGGGAACCATAGTTCAAAGGATGAGGCCAGGGGCTAGCCTCTACTGTGAAGGTCCAGAGAGTAAATGCTTTAGGCTTTGTGGGCCCTATGATGTCCATCCAACTATGTAAGCCTAGCATAAAGGAGCCATGGATGCTAAGTAAACATAAAAGGCTGCATGCCAGCAAACCTGTATTCAGCAAATCAGGCAGCTGGTTACAGTGACTGGCAACAAAGCTTGCTGACCCCTGGACTAGTCTGTCCATTTTGGTTGTTGATAGGTCAATACATAGTTATTCTTTTTTTTTTTGGTCTTTTTGAGGCAGGGTCTCCATGTAGCCCCAGCTGTCCTGGAACTCACTCTGTAGACCAGGCTGGCCTTGAACTCACAAAGATCCGCCTGCCTCTGCCATCCGAGTGCTGGGATTAAAGGTGTGCGTCACCACACTTGGCTCATACAGTTATTCTGAGATATGATTCCCCTCCCTTCTTTTCACATTCACACAATGAATCCAAATTAGTGAAATTTAATGAAAATTCCTTGTATAAGTTTTCTATTTTCTAGCACCCACCTCATCATTCTACCTTCCGTGATGTTCCAGTCCCACCCCTTCTTCTTTGTAAAATCAATTTGTTCAACCCGTTCTCGCACTTACAGAGAGTCCTACAAAAATGCCAATGACAATCACTCTCTTCTTCCCAGCTGCCACCTAGGAGAGGAGGAGGGGTGAGGTTGTGTGACAAAGAGGATCACAGGTTACAACAAAACTATCATGTGAGGATATGAGGACCAGAGGAAGGGACAGGCCTTGGCTGAGTGTTGGGGTTTCTAGAAGCCCTTGAAAAGGAGGCCTAGTCGTTTAATGGAGACCACAGACCTTCTTCAGCTCCTCAAATCCATGCAGGGCACTATCTTCTGTCCATTCCCTGGAGACCACAACAGACTAAGAGTGCAGACTTAAGATTAATGTCACAACCGGACGTGGTGGTGCACGCCTTAAATCCTAGCTTGGGAGGCAGAGGCAGGTGGATCTTTGTGAGTTCAAGTCACTGGTAGACAAGCAAATCCCTATGCTTAATTAAGGAAGGGCACACTGAAAGAACAGGATGGAGAAAACTATCATTGAATGACCACCTACTCTTTCGCAGGCACCAGGATAGACATACCAAAGAGTTAGAAAAACAAAGCAAAACAAGAAACTTAAATACCTACAAGGGCCAGGTAGGCAGTATGTCTGTGAAGGGACCAGATATAAGGCCATAAGCAATGGTGGGGACTGAGGCAGGTTCAACATAGTTTTTTGCCTAACTCATGAAGTTCAATTTCTAAAAAGCACACATTCAGGCCACATTCACAGGTCAAGATAACCTACCTGTCACCTCCTGCAATGATGTATGTGTAAACCGGTTTTTGTCCTAGACCTTTCATTAGCTGGTTAAAAGAGACCTGGCAAGAGGGGATGATAATAAAGGAATATACTTAATTCTCAGCTCCTAGAGGACTAAAGTGACATTGTGATTTTCTTAGGTTGATGCTTAACTGCATCCTACTTGGAAGCTGCCATTTAACAATGCAATTTGGGGCCGATTAATTAAGGATGCACCAGATGGAGTGATGGTCAGGAGAGAGTGCTGAGGTTCTAGTTGATCAATAAAATTGGACTCCATCCTGGGATTGAGTTTTTGAGGGGGACCGGGAGAGACCAGACCTAGTAAGAGAAGAACCTACCTGTGATGAGCTCTAAGAAGAAGAGAGGAAACCTGGGGATCAGCATACTCACCGACATGAGGAAAGCCATCCGGCCAGAGGTGCCCCCTCCACTCAGCACCACCAGCCCCTCGTCTGGCTCCTGAGAAAGGAAAGGTGTACAGGTTGCCAGGGTCCAACTCATGTGGGGGGAGCATGCTTTGTTTTATTGTTGGTAATGGAGGAGGACTTAGGCAGACGCTTTATCCCTCCTCTCATCATAAAGTTGAGCGGAATACAGACTGTGTGGGGGTAGCAAAAAGAAACTGAATTGGAGAAAGAAACCAGCTTGGCTCTCCTCTCCCGTTAAGCTATTTATTAAAACACTTGGTTATTCCGGAAGGGACTGAGAGCAGTTGTGTCAACAACACTCATACATATAAAATAAAAACAATAAATATTTTTTTAAAAACTGAGAAATGAAGACCCCAAAAAGAGGACATCAGGGTGGGGAGTAGGTGGAGGGTTCATACCTTCAGTACTTCCTGAACTTTGCCAGCTACCTGCAACATGGTGGTCAGAACTGAGTCACTGTAGAGCCTCTGTAAAGAATGGGCAGGAATCAAAAGGAAGAAAAGGATAGGGAAGAAGGGGGCACAGTAAGATGTCTCAGCACGTAAGGGCACTTGTCATCAAAGCTGGTGACCTGAGATCCCTGGAACCCGAATCGTAAAAGGAGAGAACCAATTCCCAAAAGTTGTGAATGTGCCCCTCACTAAACAGACAAACAAACAAACAACAGGCGTGAGGAAAAAAAGGAAAATTGAGAATTGGGATGGAGGACAGGACTTAGGGTTTCCAATATGAGGACCTATGGCCAGGGAGGGCAGAGGCTGAGATGTGGTTGGTTTGGCATCTGTATTTGCAGTGTCTGGGGGAGAACAGTCTGGGTTACCTTGTGGGTGGGTATGGCTTGCCCCTCTTCCTGGAGGATCTCAGCATCGCATTGTCCCAGCAACTGAACAATTTTCTCTGTATCTGCCTTGTCCAAGTTCCGGGTCAGTGGGTTTGACTTCTTCTCTGTGATTGGCACAGCTGCTTCATACCCTGACAACTAGAGAGAGGAGGGCACAAGGATGGGTCCAGGAAGTTAAAGTCTGTTTTGGGGGGCTTTTTTTTAGTCTTTTGAGACAAAGACTCCCTTTAGTCCCAGTTGGCCTGGAGCTTGCTATGCAGGCTGGCCTTGAACTCACAGAGATCTGCCTGCCTCTGCCTCCTGAATGCTGGGATTAAAGGCGTGTGCCACCACACCAGGCATGTTAAAGTCTGGTTTAGCCTGCTGGACTGGAGGTGGGAGTGGCAACAGGAACAGTGTTTGGATTTGGATTCTTCACACACACACACACACACACACACACACACACGCCCTCCCAAAACACATCACTCACCTACCAAGAACTTATCCTTCAAATGATGTTCTGGGCCTGTTAGGGACAGAAGAGCAGGAAAGAAGATAGGGAAAAGGGCATCAGCATGGTGGTGCACACCATGTGTCAGCAGAAGGATCAGGTCAAGGCTGGGGCTGGAGAGATGGCCTAGGGGTTAAGAGTGCCAACTGCTCTTGCAGAGGACTGGGGTTTGATCCCCAGCACCCACATGGTGGCTGAGAACCGTCTTTGACTCCAGTCCCAGGGGATTCCAACACCCTCTTCTGACCTCTGCCGCACTGCACAACACAGGTGCACAGACCTACATGCAGACAGTACATTCATACACTTTTAAAAAATAAAAAATTTAAAGAAAAAGAAGGTCAAGGCCATCTTGGGTTGCCAATTTGAGGTCAGCCTGGGCTACATGAGACCCTGACTCAAAAATCCAAAAAGAAGGAGTAGAGGAAGGAGGAGGAGGAGGAGGTAGTAAGAAGAAGCAGAAACCCACAGTGGAGGTCAGTTCAGATTTAAAACCATTCTTTTTTTTTTTTTTTTTGGTCTTTTCGAGACAGGGTCTCCCTATAGCCCCAGCTGTCCTGGAACTCACTCTGTAGACCAGGCTGGCCTTGAACTCACAAAGATCCGCCTGCCTCTGCCTCCCAAGTGCTAGGATTAAAGGCGTGCGCCACCACGCCCGGCCAGATTTAAAACCATTCTAGGAACTAGTGCAGAAGGCTGAAATTGAGAAAGGGTCTCACCTCCCACTCGCCAGGCTCAGGGGTCTCAATGACATGCTGATATCATTTTATACCTGGCATGGTCCCACTCTGAGACCCTGTTCTGCCTGCCTCTGCAGCCACACAACCCTTCTGGTCACAACAGCTTTGCTTCTAGTTGGCAGGGTCTTATCTGAGCTACAGAGATGATTAACCCAAAAACTCTGTCTCTCTGAGCACCACCCCCTACACCTCTTCCTATAACATCCTTTCCTGTCACTAGTGTCCCCAGCCTCTGAGGGAGCTCCTGGGGGTCCTCTGTGCATATACTCCCACCTGCCAGCCTCTGCTTTGACTCCTGACAGAAGATCCAAAGAGTCCTGTCATCCAAGCACAGTGCTCTTTTCTCTGGAAGGCCTGGAGCCTTGAAATGCAGAAAAACACCCAGGTCAGAGGGAATCCCTAGGCCAGAGACCTCTGGGGCCAGGAGGCCTCTGAAGGCCAGAGATCAGGGTCAATAAAAGTCAGAGGACCTAGCCATGGCCTGATCACATGTCAGCACACACAGTCCTTCCCCGGCCCACTGGCCCAGTTTATCCTCTTCTCAGAAAAGGAAAGCAACAGAACCCCAGGTGTGCAAGCACTGAACTGGATATCACAGAGGAAAAGCACCACAGAAATAGAAATACTGCAGTGAGATTGAGAAGCAAAGACTGCTCTAAATACAGCCAACACCTATTTACCCTCAACCCTGCACTTTTCCTATACAGGGGGCATCTGACAAGATAAAACAACACTAAGAAGTTAATGGTGACAACCTCAAGTGTTACTTAGGGTCACACAGATTTCATATTCAGTATGAGCTAATTTTTTTTTTAGTATTTCATATTCAGTATGAGCTAATTTAAGGACTTACATGTTTACTAAATGAATGCAACAACTAACAAGTTGGTGCAAATGAATAATAAACATTCATATAGTGGTGTAAGATTTCCTAAAAGCCTTCTTCAACCTTGTCTCATTTGAGGTTTCAAACTCTCTGCTTTTACAGGTGGGAAGCCTGAGGCATAGGTTAACCAATTTCTGAAAGATGAATGAGAGAGAGAGAGAGAGAGAGAGAGAGAGAGAGAGAGAGAGAGAGAGATGAATCTGCTTTTTAATTGTTCCTATATGCTCAGTACTATTTTAAAAAAATGCTGTTCTCCAGCTCTTATAATTCCAGGGACATAGAAGATGATCAGTAAATATTTGCTGAATAAGTGAAAGAACAAATGAGAAAGCGAATGGAATCAAATCATATCATGAATGGGAAAGAGTCTTAAAAGCTGACGCAGTCTTCAAGAGCTTGTTAAAACAATTATCTCCATCACTCTGTCTCCTCTCCCAGCCCCTACCGCACGCGGAGGTGGAACGCCTCCTCCCAACTTGGCTAATTTCACCCCGGAAAGGATGGGATCTCCCTGGTGCCAGGGACCCTCGCATCTGCGCCTGTCCCCGTGCCCCGGCCAGCTGGTGGACTTGGGAAGGGAGAGTGGAGGGCTGCGGACCCGGGAGGCGGCCATTGGAGGGTCGTGGGAGGAGCCCCGAGAGAACAAGGACGCAGGGAGGGGGATGACGGCGGCGAGAACCCCGGCGGGGCGGGGCGGGGCGGACCGGCGTCCCGGCCGGGCTGCGGCGGAGCGCGCGGGGCCAGCTCTGCAGAAGACGGCGGCCGGCTGGCCCGGACGGTCACATCCCACCGCAGCGGGGCCGGCTTCGGCAGCCGCACTGCCCTCCGCACCCGGGCCCCGGCACAGCGGCCTGGCCCAGCCGGCAACGCCCCCTGCTCGGGGACAGACCGCGCGCGGCGGGTGCGAGCTCCGGGGCCCCGCAGACCCGCGGCCGGCGCCCAGTCCGTCTCTGCCCTCGGCCCGCAGCTTGGCCCGCGCCGCCCGCCTGGGCCGGCCCGCGTCGGGATGGGGTAGGGACCGTGCCACAGCTGGCGATGGGCCGCCCCCTGGGCGCCGAGCAGCCCCCCGAGGCCTGAGCGACCGCGAGGACCCGGGAGGTGGGTGTGGGCCGGGCGGACCGCGCGCCGGTGGGGGGTGGGGTGGGCACCCGGGTTATGCGGAGGCGGGAAAGGCGTGAGGAAACCGGCCGTGGAAGCCCGGGAGAGCCGCTGCGCCCACGGGCGGACGTTGCGGGCAGCTCCTGACCCCTCAACTCCTGCCTCCCCCAGGATCCCCGCCTGGATGTCAAGCGGATGCCCCCGCCCCCCTCCCCCCCACCGCCACCTCGATGGGGACCATGGCTTCGCTGATGCCGCTCTCCCCATATCTGAGCCCAACGGTCCTCCTGCTGGTCAGTTGTGACCTGGGCTTTGTGCGAGCAGGTGAGTGAAGAGGATGCCCGCGGTAGGGGTCCGTCAGAGCTAGCGGGGGGCGGGGGGGGGTGAAACTCATTAACCTGTTAACACGCTGGCAACCCCCAGACCGACCTCCCTCTCCTGTGAATGTGACGGTCACTCACCTCAGAGCCAACTCGGCCACTGTGTCCTGGGACGTCCCAGAAGGCAACATCGTCATTGGCTACTCCATTTCCCAGCAAGTATGAATCACCCTTTTGCCTCCCCAACCTGTGTCCTTGGGTCTCTGAACATCCCTTCAGTTACCTCCACCCTACTCCTCCTGGAGTGCTTGGATGTTCCAGAGTCTTGAGTTGAGTCTGGTGGCCAGGGACTGGGGCTAGGCTGCCCTCCTCTCTCTGCATCTCCCCGCAGCGACAGAATGGCCCTGGGCAGCGTGTGATCCGAGAAGTGAACACCACCACTAGGGCCTGTGCTCTCTGGGGCCTGGCTGAAGACAGCGACTACACTGTGCAGGTCAGGAGCATCGGCCTCCGCGGAGAGAGTCCCCCAGGTCCCCGTGTGCACTTCCGCACTCTCAAGGGTTCAGACAGGCTGCCCACCAACAGCTCCAGCCCAGGTGAGGGTCCTGCATTCGTAGCTCTCATTTTTTTTGTAACCTGGAGTTCATTTACTTCCCCAAGGGTAGCAACAGTCTAGCTCCGATGAATAGAAAGATGATTTAATTCATTCTACTGCC
Organism: Rhizomys pruinosus; assembly: GCA_009823505.1. NCBI lineage: Eukaryota > Metazoa > Chordata > Mammalia > Rodentia > Spalacidae > Rhizomys > Rhizomys pruinosus. The sequence goes on along the minus strand of VZQC01011170.1, from coordinate 662,908 downwards.
AGGAAAGGAAGGAAAAACAGGTGGGCAGGGGACTGGCTATAGACAGGCTGTTAATGAATCCTTTGGGGGAAGGGCTTTTAAGCTTCCCTTCACCCAAACTCCCATCACATCTGTGACAGCCTGCATGAGCCAGTCTGTACCTGCCCTTTGGTCTCTAACCACTGTCCACCAGTGGCTTCTCCCTGAGATGGCTACCCACAACTCCAGGGGGGTAGCACAACGATGGATCTAACCACCAAATATCTCTTCTCTATGAGATAGAGCTCTCGCCGGGCGTGGTGGCGCATGCCTTTGATCCTAGCACTTGGGAGGCAGAGGCAGGCGAATCTTTGTGAGTTCAAGGCCAGCCTGGTCTACAGAGTGAGTTCCAGGACAGCTGGGGCTACAGGGAGACCCTGTCTGGAAAAAAGAGATAGAGCTCTCCAGCAGGTTCCCTGTTACCCTAGTCTGTCTCCTCTTCTCTCAGGTGACATTACAGTGGAGGGTTTGGATGGAGATCGGCCACTGCAGACAGGGGAAGTGGTTATCATTGTGGTAGTGTTGCTCATGTGGGCTGGTAAGTGACAAAAGAGGAACCAGGGAATGGGACTCTGTGACGGTGGGTAGTGGTATGGGCTGGGGTAGAGTTGGTGGAGGGAGGTGATCAGGACAGTTTTGAAGAGAATTGAGAAAGGCTGTTGAGAGCCCAGAGATGAAGATTGCATGGACACCAGAAAATTTAAGGATTTGCTTCTTCGATTTTCTAGAAGTTGTGTGCATATCTCAATGTCCTTCAGAGCTGTGAATAGAGAGGTCAAGATTGAGGCTCTGATGGTGTTGTGTTTCAGCTGTAATCGGGCTCTTCTGCCGTCAATATGACATCATCAAGGACAACGACTCCAACAATAACCCGAAGGAGAAAGGGAAGGGGCCAGAACAGAGTCCTCAGGGAAGACCAGTGGGGACAAGACAGGTGATGTGGGGACCAGCGAGGAGGGTAAGAAGTATCCAGTGAAAGGAGGATGGGCAGGGGAGGGGAAATGGAAGGTCTGGGATGAGGTCCAAGAGCAGGGTAGGATCTGTTACCTTGCTGGACTTAGAGACCCAGCTCATTTTCTTTCACAGAAAAAGTCACCATCCATCAACACCATCGATGTTTGAATGGACAGCATTTGAATGAAGAAACAGAACCAGAAGAGAGATGTACTAATAATCTGGGGGTAGGGTGGGGTGGGGTGGGGTCAAGGAAAGCCTAAGATGCAGATCTGCTGGAGACTCCCAGAAGGCAATTCACTCCCACAATCTCAGGCTGGTACCCATCCTCTTTCCACCATGGGCAGGGCCAGAAGGTAGGTCTGTTAAGAGTCTGTACCCCTGGACCTGGGAGTAGATATCAAGTGAAACATCTCCTTCCATCTCCCAGGTCCAGGGGAGAGTCACTTGTTCAACCCTATCTCATTAGGTCCCAAATAGGGCCCCCATTTCACCTGCACCAGGACTCTTGGCACCCCTAGCTGCCCCCACAGCTTGCCTCTGGGCCTCAGAGAGGTGTTTCTGTTGGCAGTTGCCTTCTTCCAACAAGTAAGGAATCATCTGGGCCTAGAGGCAGATGCCGCACTGCACACTACTCCAATGTCTTCCACGGAGCCTCAGGTGCTCCCCCTCACCTGGCAGCCCCTCCAGATGCTGGTGATCTCACCCCTGGGGCATTTTTCCAATAAAGGTTCTTGGACAAACTGGAACAGACTGTATGATATACACCTTGTAGAGAGCTACACCTTGTTTCTTGCCAAGGGCCCCTCATGCCACCAATTTATAGGAACAGATGCTCAATGTAAAGTGTCTGTGTCTGTGTCAGTGTTTCCATCTGAAATGGGTGGAGAGGGACAAGGAAGGAGGGACACAGAAAAAAAGGGGCAAAAACTCCCCAGAACTCTGGTTTCTTTTGCTTTGTCGAATGAGAAGATACAGTTCTTCTTATGCCCATAGAAACCAGGCTTTGTCACATAAAAGGGCCAGTAGATATTTTTTACCTTCACCCAGGGCCTTGTACATAATAGCCAATTGCTCCACCACTGAGTTATATACCCATCTCCCTACCCCATTAATTCTTCTGACTCCACCATTCACCATGGGCAAGTGGATAGAGAAGGACTGAGCAATGTCTTGGGAGCTAATAAAGCAGCCTCACTGCTGGGTCCCTTGGTGTCATGTGCTGTCACCTCATGCTTCTGCCTCTGTTTTCTCTTTCATCTCAGTCTCTGTTCATTTAAAGTTAATTATAATTGTAACCCATAAATGAATTTATATTTATACTGTCACATATCCAAAGGATTCTGGAAATAAAACTAAGGGGTTGAATTCCCCTATCAAAAGAACTATAATTTGGGCTCTGGGACCTATTTGTTTCCTGTGGAAAATAGGGACTGTCTTCTATTTATTCTTGGTTTCCAAGAGGGAGATGATGGCAATTAGAAAAGTTCTTACTAAGCCTGGCATGGTGGTGCACGCCTTTAATCCTAGCACTTGGGAGGCAGAGGCAGGCGGATCTTTGTGAGTTCAAGGCCAGCCTGGTCTACAGAGTGAGTTCCAGGACAGCTGGGGTTACAGGGAGACCCTGTCTCGAAAAGAAAAAAGAAAAGAAAAGTACTTACTGACATTGGCACACCAGGTCTTGGGACCCAGAATTCGTCTGTGGGAGGGTGACAGGACTTGCCAACCTTGGGTATTCTAGAGAAAGCTAGTAGACAACTCTTGTTCTGCATTTCAATCTCCCTGGTAGGTTTAAGAAATTAGACCAGAAATTCTTATAAGGACCCCAAACCAAACAACAATTAAAGAGGATAGGATCTGGGGCTGGAGAATGGCTCAGCAGTTAAGAGCACTCTATGCTCTTGCAACCACATGGCAGCTAACCCAAACTCCAGTTCCAGGGCATCCGATGCCCTCTTCTGGCCTGCAAGAGCATTGCATGCACGTGGACCACTTACATGCAAACACTCATGCACATAAAACACAAAATAAATAATAAAAAACAAAAATAAAAAGATAGTATATTTTCTACTTAAATCCCCGGCTCCAGGTTTCACACAACTTTAAGCGATGAGCGTAGACAAAGTCTGGTCTTTCTCTGCATCTGGACTTAAACAGTCTTGAACTCACCATTTTCCCAGGGGCCAAGCAGGGTCCCTTACCTTTCCCTAGTCACAGGTTCCAACAAACTACCTCAAATTCTTGGGACGGGAGTGTTACAAGCTATGGTAGTTGGGCATAGAGACTGAATTAAGGAGACCTGAGTCTTCTCAGTACTATTAAAGTCCAACTCTGCGCTGAATCCCAGTTCCACCCTTTACTGGCTATTTTAACTTCAGCAAGTGACCCCTCTAATCTTGTGTCCTGTATGTGAAATGGGACTAGTAACATTACCCTCTTCAAAAGGTGGTTTTGAGATTAAACAATATAATGTCTGGACATTTTGCATAGTTCCAGGCAGATATATATTGAGTACTCACTGTCACCTATCAGTATTAAGTGGCTTTGTGACCAATCTCGTGCAAGTCGCATAACTTTGGAGGAGGGGGATTCAAATTTACTAATTGCCTTCAGCCTAGCGTAGCAACTGCCTCGCTTTTCCCAGTGTTTAAGGACAGAAGGAGAGTGCACTCTGCCCGCTGTACACACACCAAAGAGTGAGAAAGGCTAGGATTACGATGACGTAGAGCCCAGCGGTGAGGACTTGTGGGTGGAGATTTGCCTTAGGTTTGCAGGGAGCTGCGGGATTGGTCGAGGAAAGGATTTGTCAAACCCTTTCACCATTCTGCCCTAGGGATCATTGCGCTTGCGTACGTCCCGTTTCCTCCGCCCCGAACCCAGGACGTGACCCTGTGACGTATGTCGCGCTCCCGTAGCCCATGCGTCAGAGGCTGGAGCCGCGGTGGCTTGGCGGGTTGTCCAGGTAACTGCGGGAGTTGTCGCCGTCCGCTAGCTTCCAAGACAGGTGTGCGTCATGCAGTTGAAGCACCTGAGGACCCTGCTGAGCCCTCAGGTGAGGAGTTGCGTGCCTCTCCCTTCCCCCGTCTGCCCTGTGTTCCAAGAAAAGTGAGGGAACTGAAGTTTACAGTGTTGAGCTTCTACTGTATGCAGACTGAACAATCTAGCCATGATCCGGACTCTGCTCGGTCGATTCAGCGTTCAGTAGAAGGCATGTAATTGTTAAACGACCGTAGCTTTCATTGCATTTCATACACCAGTTGTGTGCCAGACCCCGGGCTGAGGGTCCGAGGGATCCAAACCCCCCTGCGTAACGCCCCTACCTTCCATAGGCTTATCCCAGAGGGAGAGGCGTACTTTTTTTTTTTTTTTTTTTTTTGAGGCATACATTTAGGAAACGAACATAAATCAACACCGGATGAAATGAGCGCTTCAGTTGCAAACCCTAAAGGAGGGAGGGCGGAAGGCTAAGCCTTCATTTCGGTGGTGAAGATGCTGGGCACGAGCGAGGAACCCTGAAACATGAAGAGAGGGTTTGGGATTTAGGAGAATAGACTTCCAAGTCTTAGCTCCATCAATAATTTCACCAAATGACGTAATGTCTCTGGTTTTTTTTTTGTTTGTTTTGTTTTTTTATTTTTGTATGTGTATGAATGTACTGTCTGCATGCAGGTCTGTGCACCCGTGTCGTGCAATGCCGCGGAGGTCAGAAGAGGGTCTCGGATTCCCCTGGAACTGGAGTTCTCCTGGAATTGGAGTTACAGACGGTTCTTAGCCGCCATGTGGGTGCTGGGGATCGAACCCGGGTCCTCTGCAAGAGCGTCGGTGCTCTTAACCGCTAGGCTATCTCTCCAGCCCATGTCTCTGGTTTTAACACTTATCTTAGTATGATCCTTCTGAACAGCTTGTTCATTTGAAAAATGAGATCGGGGCTGGAGAGATAGCCTAGCGGTTGAGCACCGACTGCTCTTGCAGGGACCCGGGTTCGATCCCCAGCACCCACATGGCGGCTAAGAACCGTCTGTAACTCCAATTCCAGTTGAACTCCAGTTCCAGGGGAATCTGAGACCCTCTTCTGACCTCCGCTGCATTGCACGACACGGGCGCACAAACCTACATGCAGACAGTACATTCATACACATAAAAATAAATCAAATAAAAAAAATGAGATCAGTAATGATAGTAACTTTAACAGACTTAGGAGAGAAATGAAATAATGGACACAAAATACTTTATAAGCTAGGTTTGGTGGCTTATGCCTGTAATTCCGGCAATTAGGAAGTGGAGACAGGAGGATCAGGAGTTCAGGGTCATTCTTGTCTATGTAGTGAGTTCAAGACATCATCCTGGGCTACTTGAGACCCTATCTCAAAAAACGAAGGCAGGCCAATGAAATGGTTCAGCAAGAAAGGCACTTGCTGCCTACCCTGACAACCCTGGAGACCTACATGGTGGAAGGAGAGAGCTGACTCTTGCAAGTTATTCTCTGATGTCCCACCCACCTCAAATAGATAAATAAGTGTAATTTAAAATTTTTAAAAAGAGCTTTGTAAACTAAAGAGGGAAGGACGTTTGGAAACTGAAGGACAAGCTAACACACAGCTAGTAAGAACCTCTGTTTTGGGCACTAGCTAAGTCAGTAAAGTGCCTGGCTCTCAAGTATCAGGACCTAAACTCTCAGCACACACTTCAAAGCTGGAGATACCTGTTATCTCATTGCAGGGGAGGCAGAGAGAGATCCCTGGAGCTCATTGGCCAGCCAGCCTAGCCAAATTCATGAGCTTAACATTTAGTGAGAGACCCTGTCTCAAAACATAGAGTGGATGCAGGCCTTGAGATGGCTCAATAGTTAAGAGCACTGGCTGCTCTTAACAGAAGACCTGGGTGCAGTTCCTAGTACTCAAATAGCAGCTAACAACCTGCAAGCATTACACACACAGGTGTACTTATATACAGGCAGGAAAAAAAAACTCATAAAATAAAAAATAAGTAGTAAATTTTAATTAAAAAACAATAAGATAAGCCAGGCATGGTGGCGCATGCCTTTAATCCTAGCACTTGGGAGGCAGAGGCAGGCGGATCTTTGTGAGTTCAAGGCCAGCCTGGTCTACAAAGCAAATTCCAGGACAGCTGGGGCTACAAGGAGACCCTATCTCGAAAAGACCACAAAAAAAAAAAAAAAAAAACGAACCCAGTAAGATAGAGAATGATTGAGGAAGACACTCAATGTTGACCTTTGCCCTCATCGTGCACATACACACATATGCACATACATATATACCCACCCATGTACATAGAGAAGAATATCTGCCATGTACTGGGGGTGTGGCTCAGGGGTAAAGCACTTGCCTAGCATGCATGAGGCCCTGCATTCAGTCCTAGCTGCTTTTTTGTTTTTTATGTGTATGAGTGTACTGTCTGCATGTAGGTTGGTGCACCCCTGTCGTGCAGTGCCGTGGAGGTCAGAAGAGGGCGTCAGATTCCCCTGGAACTGGAGTTAAAGATGGTTCTTAGCTGCCATGTGGGTGCTGGGAATCGAACCTGGGTCCTCTTCAAGAGCAGTTGGTGCTCTTAACTGCTGAGCCATCTCTCCAGCCCCCAGAAACAAATTCTTACCTGGTCATGCTGCTACAGTGTTTGGGAGGCTGAATTAGAAGAATCACTGGGCTGCATTGGAAGACCTTGTTTAAAAAAATAAGAATGTCGCCGGGTGTGGTGGTACACACCTTTACTCCCAGCATTCAGGAGGCAGAGGCAGGTGGATCTCTGTGAGTTCAAGGCAAGCCTGGCCTACATAGCAAGTTCCAGGACAGCTAGGGCTACAGGGAGTCCCTGTCTGAAAAAGACCAAAAAATAATAAAATAAAATAAATAAAATAAAAATAAGAATATAAGCCACGTGTGGTGGTACACACCTTTAATTCCAGCACTTGGGAGGCAGATGCAGGCAGATTTCTGAGAATTCAAGGCCAGCCTGGTCTACATAGTGAGTTCCAGGCCAGCTGGGGATTCAGGGAGACTCTTGACTCAAAAAGACAACAAAAAAAGAATATATGCCGTAATTGTAATTTATATAATATGACAGGATAATTAAAGAATTAGAATTATGATTTATAGAATCAAATGTACATGGATTCACATCTTGGTTCTATCACCTACAAACTGAGTATGTAAACCCGAGAAAATTTCTTAATTTGCAGTGCTTCCATTTCCCCACATGTAAAATGGAAATAACAATAACATCTTCCTCAGAATTGTGAGGTAACATGTGACAATGAGTATTAATCATTTACAAAAGGACAACTGTAGGGTTAGTGGTTAGTAAAGGCTAGCTGTTCTTATTCTGTTCCTTACTTTATTTACTCAAGACACACCAGTGAGGCACTGACTGTAGAGAAAAGACGGTCCATGGCTTTGGAACTCAAGAATGTTCCAAGGAGCATATGGAGAATGGAAGTCAATTAGAACAGAGTTGTAGGGGCTGAGGCCCTAGCTCATTGGCAGAGCACTAGAAAGTTGTGCTCCTTGCTCAGAAAGCTGTCCCTGGAATCTGTAATTTTAAATTACTCTTAATTGAAAAATTGGAAATGGAACCCTTCAATCTCTCAAAATAAGATGATGTCATGATGCAGATGGGCCCGATGCCCAGGACTGGGCTCAGCTATGAAGGAGGGTGACCAGCCAAGGCTGATGAGGAGCCCATGGTAATGCCTGGTTGGAGCAACTGTGGTGATGGGATCTCTTAATTCTGACTCTGGTTTGAGGATTTTGATGCAGTGAACCTTTTTCCTTCTGGGTTGAGTGTGAAAAGTGAAAGTGTTTTAAGCCAGACGTGTAGTAGCCCAATTGTGAAATAATGGGGCAGGAGCTAAATTTTATTTCAGGAAGGAGAAATCTTTAGTGGCAAGCTGTAGAGGACACAGCTGTGGTGGGAGAAACAAACCTTCAGAATAATTCACTGGGTGGTGATCACCTCTTTTTGGTTTTTGCTTTTTATTTTGCTTTGTTTGGATTTTTTAAAATACAGGATCTCATGAAGCCCAGGCTGGCTTCCTACTTGCTGTGTAGCTGAGGATGGCTTTTTAAACATTTTTTTTTTTTTGGTCTTTTCCTGACAGGGTCTCCCTGTAGCCCCAGCTGTCCTGGAACTCACTCTGTAGACCAGGCTGGCCTTGAACTCACAAAGATCTGCCTGCCTCTGCCTCCCGAGTGCTAGAGTGCTAGGATTAAAGGTGTGTGCCATTTTAAACGCCTGGCTTTAAACATTTTTTTTTTTTTATTTTATGTGGATGAGTATATATTGCCTGCATGGATATAAGTGCACCTGTGTCATGCTGTACCTACAGAGGTTAGAAGAGGGCATCAGATCCCCTGGAACTGGAGTTACAGACAGTTGTTAGCTTCCATGTGGTGCTAGGGATTGAACCTGGGTCCTCTGGAAGAGCAGCCAGTGCTCTGCTGAGCCCTCTCTCCAGCCCCACTGAGGATGGCTTTTAATTCCTTATCCTTCTGCCTTCACCTCCCAAGTACTGGGAATACAAGCTTGTTCCACCATGCCTGGCACTGGGATTCTTTCCTTTTTATTAATTTATTTACTTTTTGTGGTAATGGGAAGTCAAACCTAGGGATTCATGAGTATGAGGCAAGCACTCCCAACCGAGGTATACCCTAGCTTGGTGGCTATTACTTCTGTCTTTGGGCTTCCATAAAGTAGGCAGTTTATCAGGAAGAAAGTGACATTGTTCATTCTAAGTCTCAACTCTAATTATGTTACTCCTTGTTCTAAAACTTTCAGTGTCTTTCCTATTCCTGCTCAGTAAGTTCAAATTATTAGCCTGCCTTCAAAGACCCTTCCAAAGCTGGTGTAACTTTATCCTTCCTGCCCTACCTTCTCTCTCCTATTTACAGGATAGTTTCAGCTAAACTCAATAACTGCTCCTTGACCAAAATTGCCTTTCTTCTTTCTGTTCATTACATTTTGGGTAATTTGCCACTCAACTGCATCCATTCTTCAAAGTTTGATTTTGATCATTTAAACATAAAGTTATCATGGGGCTTCTCTAAATTACTCTAAATTACTACATGCTCCTCTTATGGGACATTTCTAATTTTATAGCAGCTTATTAGATCCTGAGACAGAGGCTATGTTTTGTTCTTTGTCTCTGTCAACTCCTGGCCAAGTGCCTTTCTCTGCAAAGTGGGTGAAAACATTAACTAAATGAATAGCTAAAGACTAAATGTTATAAAATCAATTGAACTTTTTCAGGAGCAAACCTGAAAGAAGAGAGAACAAGGAGTCCATTGCGGGGACACACTGGCACTGTTGATGTGCAGTGTGAGTCTCTGAAAGCATGTGGGGGCTGAGGATATGGCTCATTTGATACAGTCAGTGCTTAGCTTGCATAAAGCCCTGGGTTCCAACCCTAGCATGGCATAAACTGGATGTGGCCATGCATGCCTTTAGTCCCAGTGCTTTCGAAGTGGATATAGGAATTTCAGGATTATCCGTTACTACAGAGTGAGTTCAAGGCTAGCCTGAGGTATATGAGACCCGGTCTTGGAAAGGGAAGAAGAAAGGAGAGAGGAAGGGAGAGAGGGGACATTGTTCTTACAATCCAGGATCTGATGGCCTTGGAGACCAGGATAGGACACAGGCGTTTTGTTTTGTTTTAAAAGAAAAACCAGGGGGGGGGGCTGGAGAGATGGCTCAGTGGTTAAGAGCACCGACTGCTCTTGCAGAGGACCCGGGTTTGGTTCCTAGCACCCACATGGCGGCTAAGAACCGTCTTTAACTCCAGTTCCAGGGGAATCCGACACCCTCTTCTGACCTCTGCAGCATTGCACGACAGGGGTGCACCAACCTACATGCAGACAGTACACTCACACACATAAAATAAATAAATAAATAAATAAATAAATAAATAAATAAATAAATAAATAAATCAAACAAACAGGACAGGAAGAATGTAGACCAGAGCCACACTAGGACTAATGCTACTAGAAATGCTTTAGGCATTGCAGACCAGCACCTGTATGCATTGTCCCTTCACCTCTGCAGGATGGAGCTGCAAAGGTCACCTGTATGGCCTGGTCCCAGAACAATGCTAAATTTGCTGTCTGTACAGTGGACCGAGTGGTATTGCTGTATGATGAACATGGGGAAAGAAGAGACAAGTTCTCCACCAAACCAGCTGACATGAAGGTAAAGAGTACTCATGTGCCCTAGTCTATTCATAGGGCCTTGCAAACCTGGAAAAGTTTGTCACCTTCTAGCCATGGGTGCATGTAACGGCCTACCCTTCCTTTTCTCTTGGTCCTATTAGAGCATGAGTAGTGTATCTTCTTTTCTCTTTCATTAATACTCATTTCTTTTGGTTTTCACTCATAGTATGGCAGGAAGAGCTACATGGTAAAGGGCATGGCTTTCTCTCCGGATTCTACTAAGATTGCCATAGGACAGACTGACAACATCATCTATGTCTACAAGATTGGAGAAGATTGGTGAGGATGGAGTCTGGGGAATGGGATGGCCCACAAAAGAAGAGGTCAACATGAGAAATGCTGCCCTGGGGTAGGAATAGGAGGATACAGTGCCAGGGTCAGCCATGACAGGCAGAGGCTTTCTAGAGTCTGGTCCTGTTACTTTCACACCATTGCCTGTCCCGGTGTTCTGCCAACCCATTCCTAGAGGACTTGGTGTAGGGCTAGCAGAAGGTCCTGAGATCCAGTGTGATGATTTGTCTTTGCCGGAATTCCAGAGCTTCTCACATCTCCTTTCAGGGATCCTGGGAAACACTAGTAGACCAGGGAAGGCGTCTGGTCCTGCTCCCTTCCCTCAGCATCATTATTGGCATTTGGGAAGTGTTTGTAAATATGCTTCCTCTCTTTATTTGACAGGGGTGACAAGAAGGTCATCTGTAACAAGTTCATCCAGACGGTAAATCAGAGGAGTCCCTGGGAGCTTAAGATGAGCAGACATCTACTAAGGAGCTAGTTGCGTCCTACCTTGCATTATTTCCCTGTAGAAGACTAGGTTTGGGGCATGTGGTAGGTGTCCAGGCTATTATCAGTGTACTGACTCCTGCAGGCAGGGTTATCCTTTTCATCCTTTCTTTTGTACAGAGCGCCGTGACTTGTCTGCAGTGGCCTGCAGAGTATATCATTGTCTTTGGCCTGGCTGAGGGCAAGGTAAAGGAGGGAAGGGAAACACAGGGGAAGGTGATAGCTGGAGAGAGTGGTGGAGAGGGGACTCTGGTTTGTTCTCTTCCTCAGAGTCAAGTGTGTAGTGAGGAAGAATGCATGAGGACCCATTTTGTGCATTTGGGGGTTTTTTGTGTTTTTTTTTTTTTCTTTTTTTCCCTCAAGGCCTGAGTGAAATTGAAAGTAGTCTAGCCCGACTTGTATCTGTCCTTCATTTTTAGGTTCGCTTAGCAAACACTAAAACAAATAAATCATCTACTATCTATGGGACAGACTCGTACGTGGTGGCACTAACAACCAAGTGAGTAACAAAGAGTAATTCATAAGAGCTTAGAAATGTCAGTGAAAACCTACGTGCAATAGAGAAACGGGACCTTCTCAGAGAGAAGAAATAATCTCTTCCTCTGTTGTTCTCCTTTCCTCCTTTCTCCCCTTTTCAGTTGCTCTGGAAAAGGGATCCTCTCAGGTCATGCAGATGGTACCATCGTTAGGTATTTCTTTGACGATGAAGGCTCTGGAGAGTCACAGGTATGAATGAAGTATACTCAGGGAGAAGGCAAAGACACTTCCAGGAGCCCTGCTAGAGAAGCTGGCATTGAAGCACTGTGGCTGAGATACTGGGGAAGGAGGCTGGAGAAGTGAAATCCAGAGAGACATGTGCATGCTGCCACAGAGATTTATGTTTAGGAAGCTGGAGCTTACTATTTATAGGAAGGACTTATCAAGGTGGAAGGAACCTTGAGACAGGAAAATAAAGACTCTGAGGAGGATGAAAAGTGAAATTATTCCCATTTATGTAAATATATACATATATGCACACATTTATATGTAAATATACATGCTTATGTAATACAAACACACACACACACACACACACACACACACACCACAAATGCATAGAAAAAAAAGTTAACAGGCCAGCAAGATGGCTCAGTGGGTAAAGGCGCCTGCTGCTAAGCATGACCGGATCCCTGTGGTACAAGAAGAATTGATTTCTACAAGTTGTCCTCTGTCCTCTATACATGCACCCTCCCCCACACACACACCTTAATTTTTTTTTAAGAGTTAACTATTTTGGGGGGCTGGAGAGATGGCCTAGTGGTTAAGAGCACCAACTGCTCTTGCAGAGGACCTAGGTTCAATCCCCAGCACCCACATGACGGCTGAGAACCGTCTTTGACTCCAGTTCCAGGGGAATCTGATGCCCTCTTCTGACCTCCGTGGCATTGCACAACATGGGTCCACAGACCTGCATGCAGACAGTACATTCATACACATACAAGAATAAATTTAAAAAAATAAATAAAAAAAAAGAGTTAACTATTTTCTTGGGAAAGATGGACATAAAAGAAAACTCATGTTTTGTACTCTACAATTCAGTATGATTTTAATCACTTATATTTCAAATTACTTGTATATTAATTAATTAAATTTAGTCCTTCTTGTAAAAGAAGCCCTATTCTCTCTTGGTCCTAGACATTGTTGGTTACTGTGATATCTCCCTTTGGATGGCTTTGCTAGGTGCATATCAAAGACCTCCAACACACCACTATTTTGCAGTTTCTCTAGTGTACAAGGTTAACCAGTGTGTGTGTGCGCACGCGTGTGTGTGTGCGTGTGTGTGTGTGTGTGTGTATGTGTGTGTTTGTGTGTGTTCATGAGACAGATAATTAGGGTATTCTTCAGGATTAAGGTGTGTTGGAGTGGGAAAATGTTGGAAGATTTTTTTTTCTTGCTGTTTTTTTGAGACAGGGTCTCCCTGTAGCTCCAGCTGGCCTAGAACTAGCCCTGTAGACCAGGCTGGCCTTGAACTCACAGAGATCTGCCCACCTCTACCTCCTGAGTGCTGGGATTAAAGGTGTGCACCACCACACCCGGCTTAAAGACAGTTCTTAGCTGCCATGTGTGTGCTGGAAATAGAGCCCAGGTCCTCTGCAAGAGCAGTCTGTGCTCTCAACTGCTGAGCCATCTCTCCAGCGCCAGAAGATTTTTTTCCCCCCTGTAGGACAGGATGATCATAGTGTGTGGATCAGCTGTTGGGAATGAGGAATTTCTAGGGTAGCATCCTCAAAATTGATACCTTCTGTCTTAGGGGAAGTTGGTTAACCATCCATGTCCACCCTATGCCTTGGCTTGGGCTACCAACAGTATAGTGGCTGCTGGATGTGATCGGAGGATTGTGGCCTATGGAAAAGAAGGCCATGTGCTGCAGACTTTTGATTACAGCCGTGACCCTCAGGAGCGAGAGTTCACCACAGCTGCAGCAAGTCCTGGGGGCCAGTCTATTGTGCTAGGAAGCTATGACAGGTTGGTCCTTGTCTGACTGCATCTTCAGTCTACTTTCTCTGTGTGCTCCGTGTGTTGGCCAGGTTGTTCTGAACCTGAACAGAATTGGTGTCTGTTGAAATTGCTGTCCATTGACACGTTGGCAGCTTCAGAATGCGCTGTGCTCTCATTTGTCTCTCCCTGGAATTCCACAACAGATTTCACCTTCATGGTCTATGTGTTCCCATTGCCTCTTTCAGACCAGCGGCTTAGCATGTATCACAGTGTATCATAGGTGTTGCTTGAATCCATCTATCTTAGGTGTCCATAAGAAGGGAACTGGCTAGTCATCTTTTTATCTCCAGTGCCTATGGTGGCATCTGGCACATGATCTTATACACACACACACACACACACGCTTGCACACATACACACGCACACAGGCTGTATCTCCAATGTTGGATGAATGGAAGAGTAATGAAGCAGCAGATAGCCATTCTGGGTCCCTGACTTCTCTGTCAGTCCTGTCTATGTCCCTTTCAGTCTTTTGTCTCCTTTCTTTTTTGCTCTTACCATTCTTTCTTTTTCCATATTTCTATATTGCTAATAGTTCAATTCTCTCATTTGCCCTGATCTTTTGCTCTCTTTCTACTTCATCCTTTTGTTGTTGCATTTTGAGACGAGGTCTCATTCTGTAGCTCTGACTAACCTGAAACTCACTATATAGACCTGGAGTAGTCTCCCTGCCTCTGGCCCCCAAGTGTTGGGATTACAGGTGTGCACCACCACACCTGGGATCCACCATCTTCATTGCATTGCATTTTGCCTTAATTTTTGCAACTTCCTTTGCACCTTTTTGTGTCCTTCTATCCCGCCTAGCATGTCTGTTCTTTGGTATGTGCTTTCTTTTCTGTTATAGAGAGGCTAATTGACTCTAGTTACTAGTTTCTTTTCACTCTTTTGCTTAGCTTCCATCTCTTCTCAAAGCCACATACCTTATTCCAGACTTCGGGTGTTCAACTGGAGTCCTCGAAGAAGCATCTGGGAAGAGGCTAAGCCCAAGGAGATTGCCAATTTATACACTGTCACCGCCTTGGCTTGGAAGCGGGATGGCTCACGACTCTGTGCAGTATGTTATTAGTAATCCTTTTCTGTATTGGTGATTATTTCCAAACTAGGATAAAATCCATCCTGAGGCAAGGCTCTACTTTGGCTCTGGAGAAGGTCCAATTTCTTTTTTTACTTTAACCTAAAAATCTGATGTCAAATGAAAGAAAAGAAAGCTTCGCTTTATTGGAGACCCCAAGAAATAGTTGTATAGGCTGGGCTGATTTCCCATTATTCTACCCACATGTGGTGCCTTTAAATCCTAGGATAGCCACTTTTGTCTTCTGATGTGTCCCAAACAGGCCACTCTTCTCTAGATTCTAATGCCAAGGTTTTGAGGATATTCTAGTTTGTCTTCAATTGCTGTGACAAAACACTCTGACCAAAACCAACTTGGAGAGGAAAGGTGTATTAGCCTACAGCCATAAGTTCATCCCTTATGGAGCCCAAGGTAGGAACTCAGGGCAGGAACCTGGAGGCAGGAGCTGAAGCACAGGCCATGGAATAACTCTGCTTTACTGGCCTGCTCCCTGGCCCATGCTCAGCCTGCTTTCTTTTTTTTTTTTTTTTTTTTTTNTCTTTTAACTGAACATCCAACTTGATCCTCAGTCTAATGCTGTGTGTTACAGAGTGTAAGTTTCTCTTTGTTCATAATTCTTCCTAATTCTCTCCCACTGGTTCCCTTTGACATCTTTCTTGCTGCTACTTTATCTCACTGACTCTTTTTTTTATTTTTATTTATTTTTGTATGTGTATGAGCGTACTATCTGCATGTAGGTCTGTGCACCCGTGTCATGCAGTGCCGCGGAGGTCAGAAGAGGGTCTCGGATTCCCCTGGAACTGGAGTTCTCCTGGAATTGGAGTTACAGATGGCTCTCAGCCGCCATGTGGGTGCTGGGGATTGAACCCGGGTCCTCTGCAAGAGCAGTCGGTGCTCTTAACCACTAGGCCATCTCTCCAGCCCCAGCCTGCTTTCTTAAACAATAAGAACAACTTGCCCAGGGGTGCACTACCCATAGTGGGCTAGGCCCTCCCACGTCACACAACAATCAAGAAAATACCCCACAGACACTGCCACAGGCCAGGCCAATGGAGGCAATTCCCCAGTTGAGGCTCTCTCAACCTAGCTGTGTCAAGGTGACAGGAAAGCTATCCAGCACAGATGCTGTATCTAGATATTCTCCCTTGCCAGTATACTTTGTGTCACCTTTCATGTGGTCCCTTTCTCTTGTAGGGCATGCTCTGTGGTGGGGTGGAACAGTTTGACTGTTGCCTCCGAAGGAGTATTTATAAGAACAAGTTTGAACTGACCTATGTGGGACCTAGCCAGGTGAGCAGCTAGGTGGTCTGGTACCTCATTCATCCTTTTAACATTTCCCCACCTGCTGGCTACAGCCAAAGTATCAAATCTAACCTTTATCCCTCTGGCAGAGCTGGTCTGGGGAGCAGAATGTGTCTGGGCAACTTCCTGGTAACTTTCCTGCTATTTAGCTCTTCCTCCAGCCTATCAGAAGAAAAGTTTAACCCCCAGGTTTAAGAGGTACAGGGACTGGCACTTTTATCTTTCTGGTTTAAAGCTTTCCTTCCTATCCACTGTCTACTAGAGGAGTTCACAATTACAAGTGAACCATATCGTTTCAGGACTCCATTGCCTAAGGAACCCACCTTTTCTCTACCTTTGTCCTTCCTCCCTTCCATTTATTATTTATTTGTTCCTTCATCCTTTCATTTTCTCCAGAAACATTTATCCTTTCTCTACTGTTGGTGTCAGGCATTGAGAATACAAAGGAAATGATCTGTAGGACATTGTCCCTTAAAGAGAGCAGCATAACAAAGGACACAATAACTGGGCTAGGGGGTATGGGGGGGGTTGGGATTAGCTCAGTGGCAGATTGCTTTCACAGCATGTGGCCCTGGGTTAGATCTCTAGCAGGGGATGGGGGATGAGAACGAGAATCCCAACACTCCAGAGGCTGAGACCAATGGCCAGTTAGAGGTTAGCCTAGGTGACAGAAGGAGACCCATGTTTTGGAAACACAGAACGATAATTATTGTTAGGTTATAAAAAGCATGAAACCCAATAAAAAGGCACATGAGGCTTAGGTCACTCCAGGAACATGCTTTACTTCCATGTGGGACTGCCAGCGTGAGCCGCCTGCAGACACCTAGTGGGACCAGACAGCATGGCAGGGGGCAGGATGGGTGGGGCAGAGAGGCAGAGAGACAGAGGGGGACAGAGAGAGAGCAGTGGTGGCTGGGGTCCACCCATTTATACCCATGGGGCTAGGCCTCAGGTACAGGGGAAGGGGTCAGGAGATTGGCAGCTTCTGGAGGAAGTGGGCACCTGTGTGCCCCTTGGGATTCTGGGAAGCCTAGACCTAACAATTATAATACAATATTCTGCCTCACTTGGTCAAGTTTTGTACCAAGAGCTATGAGAACATGGTGAATGTCTGGTTTTATTCATTGGAACTTTCAGAATCTAGTGTACTATGAGCAGCAAATGAGATAATATATGAAAGTATTCCCTAAATAGTAAAGTGTAAATTATCAACAGTACCGTAGGCCAAGTGAGATAAAAAGCACCATAGAAGTAGGCAAAGGGCATGGCACCTTCTGTGCTCTTTTGTGTTAGAGAAGTCTAAAGGGCTCCGATTTGTCCCTTACCAAGGTGATTGTGAAGAACCTCTCATCTGGAACCCGGGTAGTGCTCAAATCCCACTATGGCTACGAGGTGGAAGAGGTGAAGATCCTGGGAAAGGAACGTTACTTGGTGGCTCACACATCAGACACGCTGCTGCTGGGAGACTTGAACACTAACCGCCTTAGTGAGGTAGGAACCAAAAATGGAATGGTGAGTAATGACACATCTTGGCTTGCTATTTCTGGAGGTGGGTAAGATCTCTACAGACATGCCAGGTACGGTGGCTCACGCCTTTAATCCCAGCCCTAAGAGGCAGAGGCAGGTAGATCTCTGTGAGATCAAGGCCAGCTTGGTTCACATAGTGACTTCCAGGTGAGCTGGGACTAGGGAGACACTATCAAAAACAAAACAAAAAAGATCCCCACAGGAAACTGTACCATTCTGATGTTGTTAGTCTGGTTTCAAGGGGTGAGAGGGTTTAGAATACTGCATTATAGCTGGACGTGGAGGTGCACGCCTTTAATCCTAGCACTTGGGAGGCAGAGGCAGGCGGATCTTTGTGAGTTCAAGGCCAGCCTGGTCTACAGAGTGAGTTCCAGGATAGCTGGGGCTACAGAGAGACCCTGTCTCAAAAAGACAAAAAAAAAAAAAATACTGCATTATGAATTTCTGTAGCTGGACTACATGTATGCCATCTCTCAGAAATATAAGTAAGAATCAAGGCAAAAATCTGACACAGCTTATCTTTTGTGCAGTGCTAAGGCTCCCTGATCTTGATCTCTCTGCCTCCCACCTGACATTCTTCCAGCCTGTCTTGGATAATTATCTACATTGTTTCTGATATTTTCTTTCCCCTTTACAGATAGCCTGGCAGGGATCCGGTGGCAATGAGAAATATTTCTTTGAAAATGAGAATGTGAGTAGAGCTTGATCCTCATCACCACCTGGATGAGCACTTCGCAGCTCCTGTGCCAGGGATGGGGAACCTAAGACAAAGAAAGGGGAGGATGAGTCAGGAGTGATGGTACATACCTTTAGTCTCAGCGTGTGGGAAACAGACAGGTGGATTTCTGTGTGTTCAAGCCTAGCCTGGTCTAGGTAGGGTGCTCCAGGCCAGCCAAGGCTACATAGTGAAACCCTTCCTCAAAAAAAAAGTCAGGGTTGGGGGGCGGCTAAATATAAAACGGGCAGGAAAACATAAGGAGAAAAGTGAAAGTTACCTCAGAATTCGGTGCCTCCTTCCGTTGTTTTTCTCCATGCTGCTTTCCTGCCCTTCTGCAGGTATGCATGATCTTCAATGCTGGAGAGCTAACCTTGGTGGAATACGGCAGTAATGACACCTTGGGTTCTGTACGCACTGAATTCATGAACCCTCATCTCATCAGGTAACTTCACAAGGTTCTGTGAATCCTTGAAATTCAAAAGTATTACTTTTGGACTTCTAAATTCTGTACCTCAGATAAATTAAAAACCTTCATCCCATGTGGTACTTCAGAGCCTTCAATAAAAACCCCAGGGTAAACCCATTTTTCCTTACCTCATCCTTCCTGTTTCAGTGTCCGTATTAACGAGAGGTGCCAGCGAGGAACAGAAGATAATAAGAAATTGGCTTATCTGGTTGATATTAAGACTATTGCTATAGGTAAGATTCTTTTGAATTTGAATACTAGAACAGATACTTGTATTACATTTCCATAGCACAGATTTGTATTCAGTGAAGAATCCAGGAATCTGAAAGATACCAAATAAACATATAACCCCACTTTTACAATAGGGTTATAAAATGTGTAAGTCTGTGTGAGTGTAACTATACCTAAGTGTCTAGCTCTGGCTACACAGATACACAGGTCTGTGCCTGTCTATATAATTATCATTTCATGGCATATATCTTTGGGCTGGAAAGTTGTAAAAAGTAAAAATCTATCAGCAAATTTATGAATTTTCTGTTAGATTTCAGAAAGTCATAGACTCTTTAGAACTGGAAGGGACCACATTTGATTTTAGTCTTTGCTGTTAGTAATTAGAAAAAATAGAAAACTTGATTTGCATTTCACAGGTATTTTCATTTATAAATCTTTTTTTAATTTATTATTTATGTGTATGAATGTACTGTCTGCATGTAGGTTTGTGCACCCGTGCTGTGCAATGCGGAGGTCAGAAGAGGGAGTCGGATTCCCCTGGAACTTGAGTTAAAGATGGTTCTCAGCCTCCATGTGGGTGCTGGGGATCGAACCCTGGTCCTCTGCAAGAGCAGTTGGCTAACCCCTAGACCATCTCTCCCCCCCTATAAATCTTAATTTTATATATTATTTTGAAATTTTTCAAGCATGGAGGAAAGTACGCTCTAAAAAGCATAAAGAGGGGCTGGAGAGATAGCCAAGTGGTTAAGAGCACTGACTGCTCTTGCAGAGGACCGGGGTTCAATCCCCAGCACCCACATGGTAGCTAAGAACCGTCTGTAACTCCAATTCCAGGAGAACTCAAGTTCCAGGGGAATCCGAGACCTTCTTCTGACCTCCACGACACGGGTGCACAAACCTACATGCAGACAGTACATTCATACACATACACAAATAAATAAAATAAAATAAAAAGCATAAAGAATAGCACACATAAACAGCGTAGCTGAAAAAATAGGACTGTGGATTCACCGTGCCAGGCCTGTATCTCCTCCCTCTGTGAGCTCACTGAAGTTACTTAGCCTTTCTCAGGTCCCTCATCCATACAGTGGGGACAAAGATGAGACCTACCTCAGGTGAAAACGTGCAGACTATGCCGGGTGTGGTGGCACACACCTTTAATCCTAGCACTGGAGAGGCAGAGGCAGGCGGATCTTTGTGAGTTCAAGGCCAGCCTGGTCTACAGAGTGAGTTCCAGGACAGCTGGGGCTACAGGGAGACCCTGTCTCAAAAAAAGATGGTTCTTAGCTGCCATATGGGTGCTGGGAATCAAACCCAGGTCATCTGCAAGAGCAGGCAGAAGTCTTAACTGCTGAGCTTTCCAAGCCTCGTGACTTGTGGGTGCACCTGGAAACAAGAGTGGAGCTGGCTCCTCAGGGTGCCAAATCCAAACTTCCTAACCAACAAAGCATCCCCATCCCACCCCCAAGGACAGATGGACTCTGTCCTTCACCAGAACCACAACTCCACATGGCAGCTAACAATTGTCCTAACTCCCGTTCCAGAGGATCTTGACACCCTCTTCTGACCTACCTGGGCAGTACACAACATGCATACTTGCAGGCAATACACTTATACACATAAAATATAAATAAGTAAAATATTAAAAACAATACCAAGTACTTCGGTTAAACTGTCCCACAGTTTGAACAGCCCGTTACTAGAACAGAGTATGTATATGCATGTGCGTGCGTGCCTGTGTGTACTGCCTGCATGTATGTAAGTACACCCATCATGCAAAGCCTGTGAAATTCAGAAGAGAGTGTCTAATTCTCCTGGAACTGGAATTAGTCAGTTGTAGGCCACCAACCCATCTCTCCAGGCCCAGCCCATTACTACAGTCTTGAGTTCTTGGCACCATGCTATGTTTACAAAAACCAGTGTGCAGATCCTCAGGATTACAAAGTAAAAAGAAATGCCCTTTCCCTCAAAGAGCACGTGGTCCCGTCATTGAAAAACAGCTTTGTAAACACAAAAACTCTTAGCAGTTCACAGACTTCCTCCGAGTCAAGCCAGCTGGTGTACCCTCAGGTCCCTACGGTCGACATCCAGGCTGCTTAGTTCTCAGCATTGATTTCTGGGGTCCTGGACAGGGAGATAAGGTATTGTCACAGAAATGACTTCATAAAACTTCAAAACCAGACAGCTGTAGGGACTGAACTGAGGTCCTTCCAGCATATGGAGGTCCTTCCTTCCAGCATATGGAGGTCCTTTCTTCCAGCATACTGAGGTCCTTCCTTCCAGCATACTGAGGTCCTTCCTTCCAGCATATGGAGGTCCTTCCTTCTAGCATATGGAGGACCTTCCTTCCAGCATACTGAGGTCCTTCCTTCCAGCATATGGAGGTCCTTCCTTCCAGCATATGGAGGTCCTTCCTTCCAGCATATGGAGGTCCTTCCTTCTAGCATATGGAGGTCCTT
>VZQC01011170.1:558403-631639 GCA_009823505.1 Rhizomys pruinosus | reverse complement strand
AAAAAAAAAAAAAAAAAAGGATAGTAGGGGCAAGGC
Organism: Rhizomys pruinosus; assembly: GCA_009823505.1. NCBI lineage: Eukaryota > Metazoa > Chordata > Mammalia > Rodentia > Spalacidae > Rhizomys > Rhizomys pruinosus. Next base: position 631,603 of record VZQC01011170.1, on the reverse strand, counting down.
AGGATATGATTTCTTGGTTCTCTGTGCCATTAACATAGCAGAAGGGACAGAAGAATCAGCCTGTGTATCCTTTACCACAATCTGTCCTATGTACCCTTGAAGAGATTCTATCATGGTGGCCACAAAGTCAAGAAGGGAGTTTGGTTTCCCTTACTGTTCACAAGTCTGTGTCCTTATGAAGCTGCTTCCTCATTTTTTGTGCCTGGCTGGCCTTGGCCTAGGCCTACTGCTCCAGTGTGGTTCAGCCACACTTAGTTGAAGGCATGAAGCTTAAGCAGTCCCTCCTCGCCCTTATGGATACTCAGTTCAATATGTATTCACCAAGGAGTTTAACCTTGGTGTCAAAGAGACAATCTGATGATTACACATGTCAGAGAAAGCTCCACAGCACATTGTCAGACCATCTAATTTGTGTGGTGGCCTGACTTGTTAACCCAACCTGGTAACTCTGGCCCAGAGTTATTCTAAAAATGTAAGTCTGACCTTTACCTAATTTCGTGGCCTTAGATATAGATCTCTGCTTGTTTGGTCATCTTAAATTTGGTCAGAGTTAGGATATAGCAACATGACATAAACTTCAGGGTTGCAAATGCAGCATGTAGCTTGACTGGTGGGTCATTTACCACAAGGGAAATGGTCAAATTCAGAAGCTATCCCAAGCCTCCTTCTAATTGTGGTGTCTGCTTCTTCCTTCTTCAGTTGCATCTGTATGATATTGAAAGCTGTTCTAAAACAATGATCCTCAACTTCTGCTCCTACGTGCAGTGGGTTCCTGGAAGTGATGTGTTGGTAGCCCAGAACCGAAACAGCTTATGTGTGTGGTACAACATTGAGGCACCCGAGAGGGTCACCATGTCCTCTATCAGGGTATGTTGATACCAGAGGACCTCAGACATGGTGTCATCTAATTAATTATTATCTGAGAAGACAGAAGGCTGCTTGGTTTCCCCTTCCCACAATCTCTGTGATGAAGTTGGCAAGTGAAGGTTTAACCCCCTCCCTACAGCGGGCTAACCTCAAGAATCATCCTTGCTCAGCTTCCTGAATGTTAGATTCTTGGAAATGCGTTTATAGGGGGCTGGAGAGATGGCCTAGAGGTTAAGAGTGCCAACCGCTCTTACAGGGGACCCGGGTTCGATCCCTAGTACCCACATGGCGGCCGAGAACCATCTGAAACTCCAATTCCAGGAGAACTCCAGTTCCAGGGGAATCTGACACCCTCTTCTGACCTCCACGGCATTGCACGACATGGATGCCCAAACTTGCATGCAGGCGGTACATTCATACACTTACAGAAATAAATAAAAAATTAATAAAAAAGANTATATATATATATAATTTGCTTTAAAAAAAAAAAGAAATGGGTTTATATTCCAGTGGCCCTGGGACTTTATTGATCACAATATGGAACTCTTTCTAGGTTGGAAGGTAGATCCTTGTCGGAGGGATGGTTCCATGCCCTCTTGCTTGTCCTGGTTCACTCTTAGTCATTCACAACCCCTCCTTTCTCAGATTACAGATAAATTACTCTCCATTGTCCCACCACAACACCAGACCAGTGATTATCCAAAATCTCTTAGAGTTACCCTTCAAAGTTAAACATGTTTAGAGTTAATCAGCATCTAACCTTCTCTCCCCTCAAAGATCTTGAACTGTGATTACCTCCCTTTACTCCTTGCTATCCATTATTTTAGTTCTAATCTCTTTTTAAAATTTTAAATTTTGTCCATGCACGTGTGTACACGTGTATATACACAAGCACCATGGCTAGGGGATAATTCGTGGAATCGGTTTTCTCCTTGCACTGTCTGGGTCCCAGGATTGAACTCGGGTTGTCAGGCTTGGACTTTTCCACCACCAATGCTTTGTTTGCTTCTATAGAAATCCAGGAATCAAGTCTGTTAAGGTTCTGTACCACTTGCTTTGTCCACATCACTATACAGTGAGCCTCAAGTTTAATGAGAGATTTTTAGCCTCAGCCTCTCCATCCTGTTGAAGGGCTCAAGGCTTATTCTCCTGATACTATATTCTCATTCACTTTTCCCAGTTGCTCAAATTTTTGCTTCCTGGTCTTTTTTCTTCTATCTTTTTTTTTTTTTTTTAAGAGGAATGGATAGGATAGACGTGGTTTCTTCATGTGAACTCAGAAGTACATGAAAATTGCCGGATGTGATGGTGCATGCCTTTAACCCAGCAGAGGACTCTGTGAGTTCAAGGCTAGCCTGGTCTACAGAGTGAGCTCCAGGCCAGCTGGGACTAAAGGGAGACCCTGTCTCAAAAAAATATACCCCCCAAAAAAGTACATGAAAATTAAAAGTATGTTTCAGTGGGTAAGGGTGCTTGCTGCCAAGCCTGACCACCTAAGTTCCACCCCCCAGGGCCCAGAAGATGGAAGGAAAGAACTGACTCCCTGAGGTTGTCCTCAAACTCCATGCATGCTCACACACACACACACACACACACACACACACACACGCACATACACACACATGCATACGCAATAAATAAACAGATGTTAAAAGGAAAAAAAAACAGTATTTTTTAAAAAGAGCATCTATGCTAGGCATGGTGCCACACGCCTTTAATCCCAGCACTCAAGAGGGAAAGGCAGGCAGATCTCTGTGAGTTCAAGGCCATCCTGGTGTACAGAGTGAGTTCCAGGACAGCTGGGGCTACAGGGAAATCCTGTCTCAAAAAGACACACACAAAAAAGGAATATCTAAGCAGGGCGTAGTGGCGCACGCCTTTAATCCTAGCACTCGGGAGGGAGAGGCAGGCAGATCTCTGTGAGTTCAAGACCGGCCTGGTCTACAGAGTGAGTTCCAGGACAGCTGGGGCTACAGGGAGACCCTGTCTTGAGGGGCAAAAAAAAAAAATCTAGTCTGGGAACCAAAAAGATAGCTCAATTGGCAAAGTACTTGCTTTGAAAGCACAGGAACTTTGAGACTTTGAGTTTGATCCCAAGACCCCATACTTTTTAAAAAGTGGGGTGTGGTGGCACATGCTTGTAATCCCAGCACTGGGGAGATGAGACGGGCAGATCCTTGGGGGCTTGCTGGTCAGCAGTCCTACCCTGCTTGGGAAGTGCCAGGGCCAGGGAGAGATCCTGTCTCAAAAAAGAAAAGGTGGACAACACCTGATGTGTGACACCAAGGTTGTCCTCTGGATCCCACATGTGTGAGCGCGCACGCGCGTGTCTATACACACACACACACACACACACACACACAATCTAGTCTGTGGTACTGTGAAAGAATTGGATGCTACATTTTATCAGTGTGCCTCCAGGCATGTATGCTAGCATTTTCAACTTTAACCCAAGGATATTGCCACAAATGAAACATTTTTATCTGCTTGAGAGAAAATGAAAATAATGGGAAAACAAGACCACTGTACTTCCCTCAGAGCAAACCCCATGTTAGGTGAGGGTGGGTCTGTTTTGCAGCTGAGTCAATGGAAACACTAACCTAGAGTTTGGGCGGGGTTGGGGCATGAACTTTTACAGGGTGATGTTGTAGGTCTGGAGAGGGGTGGTGGAAAGACTGAGGTGATGGTGACAGAAGGTGTGACTGCTGTTGCCTACACCTTGGATGAAGGCCTTATCGAATTTGGAACAGCCATCGATGACGGCAACTACACCCGGTGAGCTGATGCTGACAACCAGTGCAGTGGTGAGCAAGTCTGGGTCTAAGGGAGGGGTACCTGCAGGGCCTTCTTAAGTTGGCCGGATCTAATCGGGGTTCTGTGATCCGGGAAGAGCCCAGACAAAGCATGTCATTTTCATTTTCCGGCCCTTCGTCCTTCTCTCCCCCTGCCTTAGCACCAGTATTTTTATTTCTGTTTCTTCCAGATCCTGTCTCATTCCTATGCTTTGCTTCCCTCCCTCTCTAGGGCAACAGCTTTCTTGGAGACCCTGGAAATGACCCCAGAAACAGAGGCAATGTGGAAAACCTTGAGCAAACTGGCCCTAGAAGCAAGGCAGCTCCATATTGCTGAGAGGTAAGGCAGCTAGGAGGGTTGGCCTGTGGCCTGTTTCTACCTGTGGGCAGGCACTGCTTCCCCTCCTGCTGCCAACAGTATGATCCCTTCCCTGGTACATTTATTCCAAATACCCTTCCTAGTAAGATTTTTTTTTCTTTTAACTTTTTTTTTTTTTTTTGGTCTTTTTGAGACAGGGTCTCCCTGTAGCCCCAGCTGTCCTAGAACTCGCTCTGTAGACCAGGCTGGCCTTCCGCCTGCCTCTGCCTCCTGAGTGTTGGGATTAAAGGCGTGCGCCACCACACCCAGGTAAGATTTTATTTTCTTTTAAAGCAATGAGTCTGGGAGGTCAGGTATGTGCATGTTAGTGAAGGTGACTTCCAAGGTCAGAAGTGGGCATTGGACCCCCTGGAAGTATAATTATAGGTGCTAGGAACCAAACTAGGGTCCCCTGGAAGAGCAGTACACACTCAACCATGGGTCCATCATCTCTCTGTCCCCAATATGTTTTGGTTTTTGAGATTTTTTTTTTAATGTGTACGAGTGAATTGCCTGCATATAGTTAGGTGTACCCATGTTGTGCAGTGCCCATGGGGGTCAGAAGAGGGCATTGGATCCCCTGGGACTGGAGTTATGGGTGGTTTCTAGTTGCCATGTGGGTGTTGGAAACCAAACCTGGGTCCCCCTGCAAGAACATCCAGTGTTCTTAATACATAATAATGGATCTCCTTATGGGATGTATATAATGCATTTTGGTCATAGTCACACCCCATGCCACTCCCCCTCCCACTCCTGTTGATTCCCCTCCTCTCCCCAACTTCCACTTTCATGTCTTTTTTGTCTTTTGTTTGTTTGTTTGTTTGTTTTGGTCTTTTTGAGACAGGGTCTTCCTTTAGTCCCAGCTGGCCTGGTGCTCCCTATGTAGACCCGGCTGGCCTTAAACTCACAGAAATCTGCCTGCTTCTGCCTCCAGAGTGCTGGGATTAAAGGCATGAGCCACCATGCCCGGCCTGTTTGTTTTTGTTTTTGTTTTTTTTTAATTGACTTAATAAGTTTCATTAGGGTTGCTTACAAGAGCATGGATAAGGATTTTTTTTTACATGACTGACCATAGGCAACTTACTGGTGTTTATGCCACTGAAGAAAATATCTCTCCATCCCCCATCAACCATTAACTGTCTATAAATCCTCATGGAAAGGTAGGGCCTCCTGAGACCTTCCCTCCTCATGATAGGATATGGACAGATTGTATTTTGCGCCTGTTTTGTCTAGATGATCAGAGCTCCTGTGAATTCAAGGGCCTCAGCCATATCATGCCTGAAAGATAACACTCTGCAATTCTGCAATACAGCACTTTCCTCCAACTCTTACATTCTTTGTGGCCCCAGCTGGCCTGGAACTTGCTATGTATAACAGGCTGGCCTAGAACTCACAGAGATCCACCTGCCTCTACCTCCTGAGTACTGGGATTACTGGTGTGTACCACCATGCCTGGCTAAACTCTTATATTCTTTCCACATACTCAGTGATATTTCCTGAACCTTAGAGGTGGTGATAAAGATTCCCATTTATGGCTGAGCATTCAGCAGTCACTGCCATCACTTTGACCAGTCATTGACTCTCTGCAGTTAACACTGCCCGCTGCAGTAAGAAGCTTCTCTGACCAAGACTGACAGCAGCACCGATCTATGGGCATAAATATTATTTAGAAGGCAATTTGATGCACACGCCTTTAATCCTAGCACTTGGGAGGCAGAGGCAGGCAGATCTTTGTGAGTTCAAGGCCAGCCTGGTCTACAGAGCAAGTTCCAGGACAGCTGGGGCTTCAGGGAGACTCTGTCTCGAAAAGACCAAAAAAACAAAGAAGGCAATTTGATGAACATATCATGTCTGTTTAGAAAAACAGTACCTTCCCCACTAAGACCTATAACTTCCCCAGGCGCAGACTTTTGACCAGGTTTATAGTACCAGATATGAATTCCCTTTTGTGGAACAGACCTCAATCAGAAAGTGCTTGGTTGCACCCATAACAGACTTGCCACTATGGTACCAGTCATTGCAGTAACTGGCTCTTTTTTTTTTGTAGTCCGTTCCTAGCTCAGTTTCAGTGGTTCCCTCAGTCACTGATAACAGTATCACCATGGTTTATTATCTGCACTGGAATGGAAATTCCCCAAGAGCCAGGCTTTCATCTTCCTTATTCCTCTTTGGGCTTCAAGTGACAAGCATAGTGCCTGGCACATACTAGATGCTCACTGTTTGTTGAACCAATGATTTGATGATGGTCTTGCAGTAAGGTGACCATTGACCCCTTTCCTCTATGCTATAGGTGCTTTTCTGCTTTGGGTCATGTGGCAAAAGCTCGATTCTTGCATGAGACCAATGAGATTGCAGATCAAGTGTCCAGGGAATATGCAAGTATTACCCTTTTGACTCATTCAGTCTCCTAAGCTAAGATTTCTGTTAATTTTAGTTCTGTGATTCCTAGTTTTCCAGCCTCCCTGGTTTATACCCTGATGATCCCTCTTTCCTAAAGCTGGAACACCTTGGAATTGCCTGTGAAACCTCAGGCTTCTAAATCCCTTAAAGAATTTTAGTTTCTCCAGTCTGTTACTCTAAATGTCCTGGTCTTCCTGTGTTGACCCACAATGAATAACCAACCCCCCCCCCCCCCTTTTCCTGTTAGGGAGGAGAAGGGACAGACTTCTATCAGGTCCGGGCAAGTCTAGCCATGCTGGAGAAGAACTACAAGCTGGCAGAAATGATCTTCTTGGAACAAGTAAGAGGGGAAAGAGGGCAGGATGCAAGAGGCCTTGCGGGAGTGGGGAAGGAGGAAAGATTGCTAGTTATCAAATCTCACAAAGGTGTGGGAGAACTTTTAGAGAGGGTTATAGAGTTCATTTCAGTCCTTTTTTAATTTCTTCCTCTGTATTAGTCTTTAGGCAAACATCTTCCTTTGGTCTTCAGTTTCTTTTTCCTTTCAGAATACTCTATCTCCCATCTACTCCAGAACCTGTCTTTGCAAATTTTTTTTTGTCTTTTTGAAACAGGGTCTTCCTGTAGCCCCAGCTGGCCTGGAACTTACTATGTAGACCAGGCTGGCCTTGAACTCCCAGAGATTCACCTGCCTCTGCCTCCTGAGTGCTGTGATTAAAGGCATGTGCCACCACACCCAGCCTCTGCAAATTTTTTAAAGTTTATTTTAATTTTTATTTATCTGTGTCTGTGTGATTGTTTGAATGTCCTGTGTGTACATTTATCCACAGAAGTCATAAGAGAGCATTGGATCCTCTCAAGCTGGAGTTACAGGTGGTTGTAAAATGCCTGCCCACAGAGGTCGGAAGAAGACGTTTGATCCTCTGGAACTGGAGTTAAGGATGATTGTTAGCTGCCATGTGGGTGCTGGGAATTGAGCCCAGATCCTTTGCAAGAGCAGTCAGTGTTCTTAACTGCTGAGATATCTCTCCAGTCCCCTTAGTAGTCTTCTCTAAGAAAATCTGCCAGTGCCAGGTGTGGTTTTGCACACCTTTAATCCCAGCACTCGGGAGGCAGAGGCAGGTGGATCTTTGTGAGTTCAAGGCCAGCCTGGTCTACAGAACAAGTTCCAGGTCAGCTGGGACTACAGGAGGACCCTGTCTCAAAAAGACAATAAGTAAATATACTGTCTGCTCATGCAGAGGACCCGTGTGGCAGCTAACAACTGTCTTAACTCCAGTTCCAAGAGATTCAATGCCCTCTTTTGGCTTACATGAGCAGTGCATGACATGGGTAAACTTACATACATACAGGCATAACACTCATACACATAAAATAAAAGCAAGTACTTTCTTTTTTTAATGTTTTATTTTGTATGGTATGAATGTACTGTCTGCATGTAGGTCTGTGCACCCATGTCGTGCAATGCCTTGGAGGTCAGAAGAGGGCGTCAGATTCCCCTGGAACTAAAGACGGTTCTCAGCCACCATGTGGGTGCTGGGGATCCAACCCGGGTCCTCTGCAAGAGCAGTCGGTGCTCTTAACTGCTAGGCCATCTCTCCAGCCCCGCAAATACTTTCTTTTCAAAAAGAAAATATCCCTTGGAGAGTGTGTATAAGGATCCTAAAAGCTTAAGCTTCTTTTTTTTTTTTCTCTTTTCGAGACAGGGTCTCCCTGTAGCCCCCCAGCTGTCCTGGAACTCACTCTGTAGACCAGGCTGGCCTTGAACTCACAAAGATCCACCTGCCTCTGCCTCCCAAGTGCCTAGGATTAAACAAGGCATCGCACCTACCACGCTGGCCTAAGCCTTCTTCTTTTTTTTTTTTTTTTTTTTTTAGTTATTACGCTAAATTATTATTTTTAAATCTTAATATAAAAGAAAAACCTTTTGTCTTAAATAGTCACAAGTTATTATGTTTTAGAACCTAAACAAACATGTCAGTATTAAAATAAATCCCTTTAAGTGAACTTATATTTTTTTTACTATATTAAGAAATCAGAAAATCCCAAATTTTATATGTGATTACAGCTATGTACCTCCTGCCAGTTAAATAAACTTTTTCAGTACTTTTTATTTTTCTTATTTCTGTTATCAAATTCTTTTTTTTAAATTATTATTATTTGTTTATTTTTAAGGGATTCTAGAAATAAGAACACAGTTTTTTTCAGATAACATGTTGATGTTGTTCCAGTTTGCCGTACAATTAGGTAATTGTGTGCATTTGCAAGTATCTTGTCCCAAATTTTGAACAACCCAAAGGTTCCAACAGTCCAGATTGGCGAAGCTTGTATGCAACACGAGCATAGTTGGATCTCATTAGGAGCCAAACTATATTGCTGTAGTTCCATGATTCACCCTATCTCTCCGCAGCCCTTAACATTCTACACGATGCCTCCTTTTCCGCAATTTCGTTCCCTGGGTTTGAAAAGCGGGCAACAAGTGGGTGAGAAGAAATAGTCTACTTTCATTTGGAGTTTCATTTTGGACTCACGGTGTTCAGATTGTTTCCCTTACATGGGTTTGCACAGTTCTATTCAGTGATACCTTTTTAGTCAATATCAACAAAGCAACAAGCAATTGGATGTACAGCATTTAAGCCAGATACTAATTCATCTATGACAAGTTAAGCTGCTGAGCATAGACACAGTATGCTTGATGGTAATGCTAATCCAGCAAAATGTGGTTTATCTTAATACAAGGCGTGAACAAAAGTTTCTTATTGTGGTTTATAAACATCCCTAACCATAGAGGACATAAGCTTGATAAGCATCCACTTGGATTATCTCCAGAGAAGAGCCAAGAAGCCAATTAGATTTGGGATACATATTGACACTTGGCTGCACTGTTGCAACAGTTATCCTAGCTGTTGAGGTGTAGCGATACTGGAGGACACGGAGTCTTGCTTGTCTCAGGGATGACCAAATATTTTGCTGTAATTGCATAGTGGCCTTTGGATACACGCTCTCAATGCAATTCAGAGGCCAGTTAGTAGCTAGCAAGTAAAGTCCTATTACATAAGATTTTTTGTGCTCACACCAGGTCTTCGGCAACAGGGACTTACTGCCGTTTCCTTGCATATATCCCACTATAGGCAAAAGGTCCTTTATAATTTGGGGGTGGGGTTTGAACCCTGCAAACTCCTGGCATGAATCATTGCTGATTGTCAGAGCTTTTCTGTAGCACATATATTTTGCTTATTCCACAGCTTATAAAACATTCTATTTAATTTGGCTCTAGATAGAGATATCCTTTCATCAGTTCCTATGTCTAAATCAGAAATTAAAAAAGGGAAAGTTATACTGTTTATAGGAAATTACCACTATAAACAATTGGCTCTAATTTAATTAGGTAGGGAATGATTTACATTACCATCATGTTCTTTTTCTTTTTCCTATGAAGGGGAGAGGTAGGAGTCAGGTATCTCGCTTCGAAGGTAAAACTTCTTAGGGCCCATTATAAAACAGTTAACCCCAATAGTATTCCAGCAGAGATGCTCAGTGTCTGTGAATCAGTCATACTGAGGTTCCTTTTTGTTTAATGTTCATATGGGTCAGCCTCTCTGTTTTCTTGGCATTTCCCAGTCTCCTACACAGCCTAGTTGTATGTTTTCAAGCATTTAGATTGGTGATTTTACTGTGGGAACATAAATTCTCTCCCATTGTTAGTTTTCAAGATCTCAAAAATTGGAAAATTTATCAATAGGATTTGGAACACAGAGTTTTCATTTGCCTATCCAGGAAAGGATTACTCCACCACCTACCTACCCTCTTTCTTTTTTTTTATTTTTTTTAAGGTTTTTATTTTGACCTATAGATCTTAAGTTGTACTACACATATACCCATAAACAGGAGCCACGGCATAAGCTTTCATTAAAAATTTTACCAAAACTGTTTCTCATGGACTGTATGCTACTTATTTGGGCAGGAAATTTAAGCTTAGTCCTTTAATTGGTTACTATTATAAAAAAGAAAGGGTAGGAAGGGGACTGGTGGTATAAGCGCGAAAAAGATAGAGACCATGGGGGACCTTAATCCAAGTACAACATATGAAAAAAAAACAATTAACATTTTCTATTACCAATTAGGTCAATGGATGACCATTGTACACCAAAACTTGTTACACCTTACAATTTAACTCTAAACAGTTCATAAGCCTTAAAAAAGAATTCCTATACTTTGTGGATTTATTAAAGGATTGGGCAGAGTTGAGTCGTACCTGTTAAATAAATGTTACCCAATATACACTTTGCTCTTTAAAGCTATATTACTGGACTATAACTTCTACTTAGTTGGGAAGGAAATTTACGCTTAGTTCCTTTAAATTGTCCTACAAGTAAAAAGAAAGTTGTTAAACTGTGATGTTGTATTAATTCAGAAAAATATAGGGACCATTTGTGTACCTTCCAAACCCAGATAAGTGAGAAGAACAAACACGTAACAGGTTAGTCTTCCTAGTAGAGGGCAATGTATGACAAGTGTCCCCAAAACCTACACCCAAATTTACCTAATCTAAACATTTCACTAAACATTAAAATATCCTATAATATTGGATTATATAGCTTGGGACGCGTTGAGTACCTGCCAAATAAATTTCACCAATATACACTTTGCTCTTTAACGCTGTATGATTGGACTATGACTTCAGAGAAGTCATGTCCATTAACTTATATGGTTATTTTGTATTTGTTGTATAAATCTCTACTGAAACATCTCTCTATCTACATTATATGTTATTTTTTTTAAGTATACCTTTTTAAACTGAAAATCTTACAGAGTGGATTTCAATGACCAACTTCCTCCAAAAAACAGCTCTCGGCCTTCTCCGCCCTGGCATGAAAATTTGTAAGGACTTTTCAAGTTCTAGCTCCTTTTTTTTTTTTTTTTTAGCATAAGCATCCTTCATATAAACCAATTTGCAAGCAGTTGTGCCCCAGCCCACAAAGCCCAAGGCTCCCACAATCCGGAAGGGGCTGAATTTTCGATCAAGTTGATCAAATAATGGTCCAGTCTATATTGTCATCGTTTACTGTTCACCCCATCGTCAGGCCACTTACATTCTACCCCTCCCCATCTTCCGCAGATTTTTCCCTAGGCTTAGAACGGGGCGGCCACAGGGGGGTGGACAAGAAGCACAACAGTTTAATTTGTCTGGAGATGTTGTTTCGGACTTTCGAATCCAGTTCTGGCCGTTTCCTTTCATGGGCTGACCGTTTGTCCAGGATAAGGTTTCTTTTTCTTTTTATTATATTATTTTTTTTTTTGGTCTTTTCAAGGAACAGGGTCTCCCCCTGTAGCCCCAGCTGTCCTGGACATCCCTCTGTAGACCAGTCTGGCCTTGGAAACTTACAAAGATCGGCCTGTCTCTGCCTCCCTGTGCTAGGATTAAAGCCATGCGCCCCCAAGCCCAGTGGGATAAGCTTTCAATCCTAACTAATGAAGCAAAAGCGATTAGATATATAGGTTATTTACACATTGATAGTTTACTATGGTAGGTTACTTTGGTTATTATAGACACAGATGTTTGGAGGTGTTTTGTGTGTTAATCCCTGGGTTACTTTTTTTTTCCGAGAAAGATGACAAGGTCTTACTTTGGATTATAACATCTCCTAATCACCAGAGTATATAAGCTTGTGGCAACCATCCATGGCGTTATTCCTCCAAGGAGGAGAGAGCTACTAGCCAAATATATTTGGGATATACAGGGACATGGCTTCCCACTGCCTGGCACAGTATCTCCAAGCAGTTTGATGTGTGAGCTGATGTTGGTGGAGAAAGTCTGCTTGACTCAGGAGACACAATTTGCTTTATGGTTCGTGGCCTTTGGTAACACTCTCTGGTATTTCCAGAGACGAGGACCAACTGTATACTTGTATAGTTGTGATCTCGATACAATCTTCCCAAGCTTACATCAGGTCATTGACAGCAGGGTGGGCCTTACCGCCTCTCTTCTTGCAGGAGATATTCCCCTTTACAGGCAATAATCCTTTACCTTCTTTGGGGGGGGCTTGGGGTCCCCTGGCCACCATCTCCTTGGCAGAATAACACATTGCTGTTATCAGTGCCTCTCCTGATTAATCTATTTGCTATATGCACCAGCTTATATAGTCTTTAGTATTATATTTGTTTTTTTTCTGAATAGAGAATAATCCTTTTTACAGTTTCCATGTCAATCGTCAGTTAAAGAAAGCAGTTTTACAGTTTGTAAAGAGTATTACTTCTATAACAGTCAGCTCTAAGTTACAGAGGAGAGGATGACTTCATTACCACCAAGTATTTCTTTGTTCTATGAAAAAGAGGTAGGAGGTCTCTCATATTGAAAATGTGCTGCACCTAGAAGGTAAAGTTCATAAGGACTCACTGTAAACAGATGTTACCCCTATGGTCCTCAGAGATGTTTGCTTTTTTGATTTGCCTTGTAGCAGTCTGAGGCTTTTCTTCCTTTCTTAGGTTAAGATTAGGCAAGCTTCTCTGCTGGTATTTCTGGTACAACCTACACGATGAAGGCTGTATCCTTTCTTTATCATCCGTTGAGTTGGTGACGTTTTGGACCTGTGGGAAACAACAATCTTTCTCATTAGTTAGTCTTAAGATTTAAATTGAAAGTTTTTTGACAACAAAGTTTAATATGTAACTGTATCCCCCCGTTTAAATTTTTTAATTTTAATTTTTTTTGACCCATGAATCCCAAAAAGGCAGTTGTAGTACACATACTTACCTATAGGCAGGAATCAGGTTGTAAATTTCATTAAATTTGTCCATGTTTTTTGGGTGACTGTATGTTGTTAATTGGGGAACAGCAAACTTCATTCCTTAAGTTAAATTATTCCTCCGTTAAAAGAGATTACAAGATGATACTGTATACACACAAAAATTATAGAGAACACTCGTATATGTTAATCCCAAAAGTTATTGTTATATAGATTTAAGTAAAATACCATGTAATTTTAAATTAAATATACATTCCTAGACTATAGACCAGTTGTTTCCCTCATCCACGCCCCTCCAACCCCTCCCAGTTCACCACGTTGTATTCATACCAGAGATTCAAGGATGCAGGGATGTTTCAACTTATGAAAATCAATAAATATTGCTGGGCGTGGGGCTCACGCCTTTAATCTAGCACCTGGGACGGCAGAGAGGCAAGCGATCTTTGTGAGTTCCAAGGCCAGCATGGTCTACAGAGTGAGTTCCAGGAACAGCGATGGGGCTACAGGGAGGACACTGTCTCGAAAAGACCACAAAAAAAAAAAAAAAAAAAAGAAAAAAAAAAAGAAAAAACATATCATTCAAGCATATAAAATGGACTGAAAGACAACAACACACCATCATCCAATTGATGCGGAGAAAGCCATTGACCTAACATCAGCATCCTTTCATGTTTAAAGCCCTGGAGGGAACTGGATTGGAGGGGATCATTCCTTAATGTAATAAAAGCAATATACAGGCAAAACCCACAGCCAAACATCATCCTAAATGGGAAATGACAGCGGCATTCACTTTAAGGGTAGGAACTCGGCGAGGCTGCCCCGTCACCACTCTTCAATATAGTGCTTGAAACCCCTTGCTAGGGCAATAACGGCAAGAAGAAAAAGGAAATTAAAGGAGTTCTACTCGGAAAAAAGAGGAAGTCAAAGCTATCCCTTTTTGCTGATGCTATTATTGTCTACTTAAGGGCCTTGCTAGAACTCCACCAGAATATTCCTAGAAATGATTAAGAATCTCAGTAACGTGGCAGGATACAAATATCTAAACTAGCAAAAAAATTTCGGTAGCCTTTCTCTACACCAACAATAAGCAAACATAGAAAAAGGATCCACGGAAGGACGGAAACTTCCCCACTTACCCTCCTCAAAAACAACTACAAATACCTAGGAAACAAATTAACTCCAAGACACCAAACGATCTCTACACAAAAACTTTTTAAACTCTGAAGAAGGAAATTGAGCAGGAAGACCTCAGGAAGATAGACCAACCTCCCATGCTCATGGATTGGGAAAAAAATATAATACAAATTTCCATCTCACTAAATCCTCTTGTTTACAGATTGAATGCAATTCCAATCAAAACAGCCAAGAGTTTCTTCACAAGTGTGGGAAACCAAAATTCCTCAATTTCCTTTGGAAAACACAAAAAGACCCCGCATAGCCAAAGCAACCCTACAGTCAAAAAGAGCAATACAGGGGGGAATCTCTTTATACCCAGACTTTAAACTCTACTACAGGGCTATGTCATCAAAAACAGCTTGGGGTACTGGCACAAAAAAAAACAGACCAGTTGAACCAATGGAATATAAACAACTGAAGATCCAAACTGAGCACATACAACTTCAGCCACCTCATATTTGATTAAGGGGGCCAAAGAAGACACAATGGAGGAAGGAAAGGAAGACAGCATTCTTCACAAGTGTGTTGGAAAAAACACTGGATCACCACTTGTGAAGAGAAAGAAATTAAACCCCTACCACTCTCGAACTGTACAAAAGTCAATTCAGATGGATTAAAGACAACGTGAAACCCAAAAACTCTGGAGGTCTGGTAATAGAAGAAAAATTGGCAGCAGAGTATAAGGACATAGGCGTAGGACAAGACATTCTAAAATCAAGGACAGCAATTGCACTTGCACGGAAATAAGATCGCAATTGACAACAATGGGACCTCAATTATACACTCAAAAGCTTCTGTACATCAAAAGAAACAATAAGGAAGTAGAAAAAACCCCACTGCCTGTGGGAGAGAAAAACCTTTTAATGCATATACATCTAGACAAAGCCTTAACTTTCCACGAGTATGCAAAACGACCTCAAAAAACAAACGAAAGCAAAGAAGAAACAATTAATCACTCAAAAGATGAGCAAAGAGCTGAATAGAGATTCACAGAGGAGGAACTAGAGATGGACTGAGACCATCTTAAAAACTGTTCATCATCATAATAATTAGGGAAATGACAAAATTAGAGACCAACTTCAAGATATCACCTCACTTCCATAAGACTGGCCAGATCAGAGAAAACAAAGACTACCATGCTGGAGAGGTGTGTGGGGAAAGGGGAAAACTATCCTGGTGGTGGGGATGTAAATTGATACAGCCACTATGGAAAGCAGTGTGGAGAACCCTTAGAAGACTCAAAATGAAACTTGCCATTTTACCCCCTGTCATACCACTCCTGGGTATATTCCCACAAGACTCATTTACTGGCAGAAATATTAGCACAGCTTATTTATTGCTTAGCTCTGTTCCATAGCAAAACCTGGAACCAACCCCAAACTGCCCCTCAACTGAGAGGTGGATAGAAAAAACGTGCTGTAATGTTACACACATGGAGTTCTATGCAGCCGGTAAAGAAAAGGACGTCATGAACTTGCAGGTAAATGGAGGAGCTGGAGGATCATTTATTAAGTAAGTTAACACACATCACAGAAAAAAAACAACAGGGGGGCTGGAGAGATAGCCTAGCGGGTTAAGAGAACCGCCTGGCTCTTCATAGGACCCGCGGTCAGATACCCAGCCCCCACATGGCGGATAGAAACCGTCTGTAACTCCAATTCCAGGAGAACTCCAGTTCCAGGGGAATCCGAGACCCTCTTCTGACCTCCGCGGCATTGCACGACACGGGTGCACAAACCTGCATGCAGACAGTACATTCATACACATACAAAAATAATAAATTAAAAAAAAAAAAAGAAAAACAACGAATGGTATCCCTCATCTGTGGATGCTAGCATCAATAATCCAGTTGTTAATATTTCTTGTGGAGAGGGATGCATATTAAAAGTGCATCACAGGGGTTGGAGAGATAGCCTAGTGGTTAAGAGCACCGACTGCTCTTGCAGAGGACCCGGGTTCGATCCCCAGCACCCACATGGCAGCTGAGAACCGTCTGTAACTCCAGTTCCAGGAGAACTCCAGTTCCAGGGGAATCTGACACCCTCTTCTGACCTCCGCGGCATTGCACGACACGGGTGCACAGACCTGCATGCATACAGTACATTCATACACATACAAAACTAAATAAAAAAATTTAAAAAAAAAAGTGCAACAGAAAGCTTCTTTTAGTTTACAGTAAACCTACCTCTGAAGCCAGGAGTTGGGTTTTTTTTTTGGTTTTTTTTTTGTTTTTTTTTGCTTTTGGTTTTTTTGGTCTTTTCGAGACAGAGTCTCCCTGTATCCCCAGCCATCCTGGAACTCGCTCTGTAGACCAGGCTGGCCTTGTACTCACAAAGATCTGCCTGCCTCTGCCTCCCAAGTGCTAGGATTAAAGGCATGCGCCACCACGCCGGCTGAGTTGGGCATATTCTTAACATGTGCAAGGTCTTCCATTCAGAGAGATAGTGGAGGTTGCTGAGCAGAGCTTACTGATACTCTCTTGCTCTCTATCTTTCTGGTGTCTTCTTTCTTCTGCATGGCTCCCCTAGAATGCTGTTGAGGAGGCCATGAACATGTACCAGGAGCTGCACCGCTGGGATGAGTGCATCGCTGTGGCTGAGGCCAAGGTATTGATTCTAGCTTTGCATTGTTCAGAATTTGGTTTCATCAATTTCAGAAACCTTTTTGAGGAAGCCATAGGATCTGCAATAGGGTTGGGGCTGGTTTATACAGTGAAGAGTTAGCATTCTGGCATCCTACAGTTACAGGACAGGAGAGGCATGGAAAGCAGGTCAGGGAGGAGTAGCATTCCTTGCTTCCTTTGCACATGTCCAGGGACACCCATCCCTGGAGAAACTACGCCAAGATTACTACCAGTGGCTGATGGACACACAGCAAGAGGAACGGGCAGGTGAACTACAAGAGAGCCAAGGGGATGGGCTAGCAGCCATCAGCCTCTACCTCAAAGCTGGACTGCCTGCCAAAGCTGCACGGCTGGTACTGACCCGAGAGGAACTTCTGGCCAACACAGAGCTGGTAGAACATATCACAACAGCCCTCATCAAGGGAGAACTCTATGAAAGGGTATGATGACTTCCTTTTCTTAGCCCTTATCTCTAGGACCCAGAGATACTCTCTCACCCAGAGGAGTTGTAGGGTGCATAGCCCTCCCTGACTGCTAGTCCTTTTTGAAGCTGATTCTTGATTGTGTTGTGTGGGTTTCATTTGGTGTAATCATATGATATGTGTTAACAGGCAGGCGATCTCTTTGAGAAGATTCGAAATCCACAGAGGGCCCTTGAGTGCTATTGTAAAGGCAATGCTTTCATGAAAGGTACTAGCTACTCACGAGTTGCCTTTTCCTGTAATCCATTCTTGCCTGTCCAATACTACAGCACCTCCGTGGAGGCATCCACCCAGGTTTACTGTCCTCTGTTCTGCATTCCTCTGCTTCTCAAATATGTTCCATGCTTTATTTCCCTGTCCTATTGTCCTGAATCCCATCCTGGAATTCTGAACTGGTACCTTCTCTGTCTCTGATAGCGGTTGAGCTGGCTCGAATGGCCTTCCCAGTAGAGGTGGTGAGGCTAGAGGAGGCCTGGGGGGATCACTTGGTGCAGCAGAAGCAGCTGGATGCGGCTATCAATCACTACATTGAAGCCAGGTATGACAGCACAGGGGTAAAATGGAGATTTGGGCATGAAGTGAGAGGGCATGAGACAAGGAAGAGCTCTCAAAATGGGGGTTAGAATGAGCTCGGGGGGTTCTCTTTACTTCTTTCATTTGCCTCTTTCCTCATACATATTTATGTCTGCCCAACTATGCCAGGTGTTCCATTAAAGCAATTGAGGCTGCTCTGGGTGCCCACCAGTGGAAGAAGGCAATTTATATATTAGATCTACAGGATCGGAACACTGCAGCTAAATATTATCCTCGTGTGGCCCAACACTATGCATCTCTGCAGGAGTATGAGGTGAGGAAAAATCCCTTTCTGCAGCACAAAGCAGTGCAGTACACGATGAGAAGAGACCTAAGAACAAGAAGGAGGGGACAGCTCCCCAAGCCCTTCTTTCTGGAGCCAAAACAGTATCACCACCATGAATGAGAAGAGGTTTACTTCCCCACTGTCATCTCCCACATGACACATATGCCACCTCACTCCCCCATTATATATATATATATATATATATATATATATATATATATATATATATATAGGTCTCCAGCTCTTCCTGTGCCGACTCAAGTGATTCTTTGTGAATAACTCCAACACAGCTAGCGTAGAATTGTCTTACATTGCAGAAATGTGAGGCCCTTTAGAATTCCACTGGATTGGGCTAGAGAGATGGCTTAGTGGTTGAGTGCTTGCTGTGCAACCATGAGGACCTGAGTTTAGATCCCAGCACTCATATGGTGTTGAGAATGTGGCCCCAGCACCGTGGGAGTGGGGAGTAGGGACGAGAGGGTCCCCAGGGCCTGGTGGCTGCCAGCCCAGCCAAAAGTCATGAGCATCATGAGCTCCACATTCAGGGAGACAACCTGCCTCTGAAGTAAGGCAGAAGGTGATAGAAGAATATGCCTTCCTCTAGCTTCTGTTTGTATGTGCTAAGCACATACATACATACATACATACATACATACATCTGCAGGACACACAATACAAACACACACACACACACGTATTGCACTGGATTGTTTCCATCCTGCTTTGATCTGCTCTTTTATTATTTTTTTTATGTGTATGAATGTACTGTCTGCATGTAGGTTTGTGCACCCATGTTGTGCAATGCCATGGAGGTCCGAAGAGGGTGTCAGATTCACCTGGAACTGGAGTTAAAGATGGTTCTTAGCTGCCATGTGGGTGGTGGGAATTGAACCCAGGTCCCCTGCAAGAGCAGTCGGTGCTCTTAACCGCTGAGCCATCTCTCCAGCCCAGATCTGCTTTTTCCTAAATAGTGGAAGACACACTTCACTCGCGCTCATCTGTTTCTGATTTTTACAAAATAATGTACCAGGCTCTCCACTGTCCCAGCTGAAGCTTAGTCCTTCCTCCTATAAGCTGCTTACATCTGTTTCTCTTACCTTTTGCCTCTTTTCCATTACAGACTGCTGAGGAACTCTATACTAAGGGAGACCGAACCAAAGATGCTATAGATATGTACACCCAGGCTGGCCGTTGGGAGCAAGCTCATAAGGTAGAAAATGGAGGGAGTCCTTAGTGACTTACGCTGCCTCACTCCTTGATCTCTGATCCCCTCCTTCACTGGGTTCTCTGAAAGCTGAGAAAGAATACCAAATAGAGTCTGGACAGTTTAGATCCCTAACCAAAGGGAATGAAAGGAGACGAGGGCCCTGTGCCTGAGTTTGTAGTTCTGAAGAGAACAGATAGGCTTGAGAGCTGGGCATTCTGAATGACCACTCCAAAGCCCCTGTTCACTTGGTAACTCTGTTCTCTGCTACCTGCAGAACTCAGTAGGGGCAACAGGAGTATGGCAGTGGAGCATGTACCCTCTGTACAAGACCTCACAGACCCCCTGCCTTATTAGACTATAGTTTTTATTGGCTCCTAATGGAGTTGGCATTCTCTTAACCAACCAATGGAGTGGTAGTAACCAAACACCAGTGATTGTTGGTAGCAGACAGGCTCTCTTCTGGATTGGCCTCTGAGCCTACCTGGGTTCTGTATGTCTACACAGCTGGCAATGAAATGCATGCGACCAGAAGATGTGTCAGTGCTGTATATCACTCAGGCCCAGGAAATGGAGAAGCAGGGCAAGTACCGAGAGGCTGAAAGGTGAGCATAACCTCAAAGGATGCATGGAGGGAAGAGGCCTCATCAGGACTGGGAAAAGGGCTGGGATCTGAGGGTATGTGAGCTTTGCCAGGAGCATTGGCAATAGGGATCTAGCTGGAGGAGGCCCCAGATGCATCTTCTGTCCTCAGGCTCTATGTGACAGTAGAAGAGCCTGATCTTGCCATCACCATGTTCAAAAAGCACAAGTTGTATGATGACATGATCCGCCTGGTAGGGAAGCATCACCCAGATCTGCTCAGTGACACACACCTTCATCTGGGCAAGGTGAGCCCTTCTTCTAGACTTGCCCATCCCTCCCAACCAGCATCCATCCCTCCTTCCAATCTGACATGCCTTCATGCAGGAGCTGGAGGCAGAAGGCCAACTGCAAGAGGCTGAGTATCACTACCTTGAGGCCCAGGAATGGAAGGCAACAGTGAACATGTACCGGTCCAGTGGGCTTTGGGAAGAGGCATACCGGGTAAGGAATGCTGGCCACACTACAAGTACCTGTATCTCTCTTTCCTTTTCTCTAATGACTAATTCTAACTAATATCACAAAGTCTTTTTGCCAAAAGTATGTCCCCACCTGAGTATACAAATTTTTACTTGTAATTTAAAGAGTTTGTAGGTTTCTGAAAGCCCATCCTTGGTCCCTAAGTATTTTGACCTAAGTTAAGATACCCTGAAGTCAGCCGGGCATGGTGGCGCATGCCTTTAATCCTAGCACTTGGGAGGCAGAGGCAGGAGGATCTTTGTGAGTTCAAAGCCAGCCTGGTCTACAGAGTGAGTTCCAGGACAGCTGGGACTACCGGGAGACCCTGTCTCAAAAAGACAAAAAAAAAGTTTTTACTTTATTATTTTTACTTTTGTGTGTATGGATGGATCGTCTACATGCATGTAAGTGCACTGGTGTTCTGCAATGGCCGAGGAGGCCAGAAGAGGCCATTGGATTCCCCTGGAGCTGGAGTTATGGATAGTTGTTAGCCACCACGTGGGTGCTGGGATTGAACCTAGATCCACTGCAAGAGCAGTCATGCTCTTAACTGCTGAGCCATCTCCCTAGCCCTAGCCTCTAAAATAATTTTGGGAAAAAAAAAAAAAAAGGCCAGGTATGGTAGTGCTTACCTTTAGTCCCAGCACTTAGGAGGCAAAGGATACCTGTGAGTCCAGGCCAGCCTGGTCTACATAATAAGTTCCAGGTCAGCCAGGGTTACATAATAAGATCCTGTCNAAAAAAAAAAAAAAAAAAAAAAAAAAAAAAAAAAAAGATAAGATACCCTGAAGTCATTGTTGATTTAGATCAGGCTTCTGATCTTCATCACACCTGAGGTCAGGATGCCAAGATAAAAAAGGGAACAGCTCTGCTGTGGGAGATCAGATGATCCAGCAACTTTGCTTATCAGGTGGCCAAAGCTCACGGAGGAGCTAACACCCATAAGCACGTGGCCTACCTGTGGGCAAAGAGCCTGGGAGGAGAGGCTGCTGTCAGACTGCTTAACAAGCTGGGACTCCTGGAGGCTGCCATTGACCATGCTGCTGACAACTGGTGAGTCCTGAAACCTTTATTCCACTGGCCCCATCCCATCTAGAGCTTATACACAGAGAAAGAAAACTGATATGCAACTGAAGAATAATTCCAAAGCTGAGGCAAGAGTAAAGACATGTGAGCCAGGCCTAGTGGAACTAGCCTGTAATCCTAGAAATCTGAGAAGTGGAAGCTGAAGGATCAGTAGTTCAAAGCCAGTTTCAACTAATAGGAAGTTTGAAGACATACTACACTACATGACACCCTGTCTTAAACAAACAAGCAGTAAAAAGTAGCCAGGTATGTGACGCAAACCTTTAATCCTAGTACTCAGAAGGCAGAGGCAGGCAGGTATCTGTGAATTTGAGGCCAGCCTGGTCTACATAGTTCTAGGCCAGCCAGAGCCACATGGGAAAATCCTGTCCCCTTACCCAAATTGAAAATATACAGTGGCAAGCCGGGCATGGTGGCACACGCCTTTAATCCTAGCACTTGGGAGGCAGATGCAGGCGGATCTCTGTGAGTTCAAGGCCAGCCTGGTCTACAGAGTGAATTCTAAGACAGCCAGAGCTACAGGGAGACCCTGTCTCAAAAAGACCAAAAAAAAAAGAAAATATACAAAATATACAGTAGCTAGGCGTGATAGTGCACGCCTTTAATCCCAGCACTCAGGAGGCAGAGGCAGGCAGATCTTTTTGAGTTCAAGACCAGCCTGGTCTACAGAGTAAGTTCCAGACCAGCTGGGACTAAAGGGAAATCCTGTCTCAAAAAGACCAAAAAAAAAAAAGAAAAGAAAAGAAAAGAAAAGAAAGAAAGAGAAGGAAGAGAGAGCGACGCGAGAGAGAGGGTGAAGAGAGAGGATGGAGAGAGAGAGAAAGAAAGAAAGAAAGAAAAGACAGAAAGAAAGACAGAAAGAAAGGAAAGACACCTTTCTGGAAAGAAAAGAAAGAAGCGTAAAGGATGGGAGGGACGGAGAGCGAGAGAGAGAGACCGAGAGAGCGAGAGAACGAACGAGAAAGAAAGAAAGAAAGAAAGAAAGAAAGAAAGAAAGAAAGAAAGAAAGAAAGAAAGAAAGAAAGAAAGAAAGAAAGAAAGAAAGAAAGAAAGAAAGAAAGAAAAGAGAGGCTGGAGAGATGGCCTAGCAGTTAATAGTGCTGAGTGCTCTTACAGAGGACCCAGGTCTATCCCCAGCACCTACATGGCAGCTGAGAACTGTCTTTAACTCCAGTTCCAGGGAATTCGATGCCCTCTTCTGACCTCCGAGGCATTACACGACACGAGTGCACAAACCTACATGCAAACAGTACATTCATACACATAAAAAATAAATTAAATTAAAAAAAAAAAGAAAAGAAAGAAAGAAAATATATAGTAAAGGAAATCCTTGGAAGCCTTGGAAAGACAATGTTTTATCATTGGGTATTCTTTTTTTTTTTTTTTGGTCTTTTCAGGACAGGGTCTCCCTGTAGCCCCAGCTGTCCTGGAACTCACTCTGTAGACCAGGCTGGCCTTGAACTCACAAAGATATGCCTGCCTCTGCCTCCCAAGTGCTAGGATTAAAGGCGTGCGCCACCACACCCGGCGTATCATTGGGTATTCTAAACGAGGGCTGGAACGGGAACAGTTTGTAATGTTGGGACTGTACTAAGCCAGTAAATTGTTTCTGATAACTCATGGTATGATTCTGTTAAATGCAAAATTTGCATTCCTTCTTTTTTTTCCTTATATTTCAGTTTCATACTTCCTTTTTTTTTTTTAATTAATTTTATTTCTTTCTGTATGTGTGTGAATGTACTGTCTGCCTGCAGGTTTGTGCACCCGTGTCGTGCAATGCCGCGGAGGTCAGAAGAGGGTCTCGGATTCCCCTGGAACTGGAGTTCTCCTGGAATGGAGTTTCAGACGGTTCTCAGCCGCCTTGTGGGTGCTGGGGATCAAACCCCGGCCCTCTGCAAGAGCGGTCGGTGCTCTTAACCGCTAGGCCATCTCTCCAGCCCTCAGTTTCATACTTCTATATAAGCCAGGCATGGTGGTATACACCTTTAATCCTAACTAGACTCCGAAGGCAGAGGCAGGCAGATCTCTGTGAGACCCAGGCCAACCTGCTCTACATAGTTAGTTCCAGGCCAGCTGGGGCTACAGGGAAAGGGGACCCTGTCTCCAAAAAAAACCTCAGGAGAAGGGTGGGAGCTCTAGGGACCTTCTTGTTGGCCTCGGGAAAGCACAGGATTGTCTGCCACTTCTATCTGTTCTTTCAATCTGCCCCCTTTCCTTTCCTCAATCTTTGTTCTTTATTTTCTCTTGCCTTCAACAAGTATTCTATACAAACTGTGTCTGTAATTTCTATTTCAGCTCTTTTGAGTTTGCTTTTGAACTCTCTCGGCTGGCTCTCAAGCACAAAACCCCTGAGATTCACCTCAGATATGCTATGTACCTGGAAGATGAGGTATGGCTGTGACTTTGACCCTCCTTCTGTTCCCATAAGCACTGTGACCAGTTATTCCAAGCCATGGCTCCTAGTTGATACTGGCGTCCTCACCTGTGTGGCTGCCTTCTTCTTTAGGGTAAATTTGAAGAGGCTGAAGCTGAATTCATCAGAGCTGGTAAACCCAAAGAGGCAGTCCTCATGTAAGTTGCATGTAAATTCTTTTTTATGTTTTATTTATTATTTTATTTTGTGTGTAAGAGTGTATTATCCTTGCAGGGTGTGGTAGCGCAAGCCTGTAATCCCAGCACTTGGGAGGCAGAGGCAGGTGGATCTCTGTGAGTTCAAGGCCAGCCTGGTCTACATAGTGAGTTCCAGGACAGCTGGGGCTTCAGGAAGACCTGTCTCAAAAACACCAAAAAAAAAAAAAAAAGTGTATTACCCTCACACATGTAAGTGCACCATGTGCAATCCCTGCAGAGGTCAGAACTCCCTGGAACTAGAGTTATAGATGGTTGTTAGCTGCCATCTGGATGTTGGAAATTGAACCTAGGTCCTCTGCCAGAGCAGCCAGTGCTCTTAACCATTTAGCCATCTCTTCAGCCCCGCACTGTAAGTTCTTTAAACAACTTTTTTTTCACATTTGTCTTATTTATGGATGGGTGTGTACCATGGCATATGTATGGAGATCAGAGGACAACTTGTGGGAATTGGTTCTTTCCTTCCAGCATGTGGGTTCCAGGGGCTGAACTCAGGCCATCAAGCTTCATGGCAAGTGCCTTTTACTCACTGAGACATCTCACCAGTATCCTGTCCTCCAGTTACTGTTCCAGGATCGCTCATTGTCTTCTCTTATTCAAACCTACTACAGATAAACTTAATATCTGATCTATGATATAACTATTTGTCTCCCACTGGTAAGGCCTCAGTCCTCTACTCAGCATCTCCTGTGTCCCCATCTTGGGCAGGTTTGTCCACAACCAGGATTGGGAGGCAGCTCAACGTGTGGCTGAGGCCCATGACCCTGACAGTGTTGCCGAAGTGCTTGTAGGTCAGGCCCGTGGGGCCTTGGAGGAGAAGGACTTTCAGAAAGCAGAAGGGCTGTTGCTTCGGGCCCAGAGACCAGGCCTAGCTCTCAGTTATTATAAGGTGAGTCACTATATTTGGGTCATGAGGGGAGGATGAGATGATATGAGAGGAGGTCATAGAGAGCCACACTGGCCCTTGGTGCTAAAAGGGGCCAGGGAGGGCAGGCAAGATGAAGGAGAAGAGAAGCCAGGAACCTGTATGGCAGTGGGAACCTTCAGAGCCTTCCCTTGGGCCAACCCTTCTGATAATCTCACAATCTGAGCAGGAGGCTGGACTATGGAGTGATGCCCTGCGGATCTGCAAGGATTATGTGCCTGGCCAACTGGAGGCCCTGCAGGAAGAGTATGAGCGGGAAGCTACAAAGAAGGGGGGCAGGTAAGAAGCCATATGTCCTGGCAGTGTTGGCAGGGTGTGTACACAATGGACCACACTGCCTCTCCCTAGTTCTGATGCTAAGCACTCTCATATCCACAGGGGTGTGGAAGGACTTGTGGAGCAAGCTCAACAGTGGGAGCAGGCAGGAGAGTATAGCCGGGCAGTGGACTGCTACCTCAAAGTGCGGGACTCAGGAAGCAGCAGCCTGATGGAGAAGTGCTGGATGAAGGTGAGGTTCTGGGCCATTCTTGGCTCTGCTTTCCAAGGTCCATTCCCACTCAGCTTGCTTTCACATTACCTTGATCCTCCAATGGCTTTTTGTGTTAAGTAACGGGTATCTAGTCAGGTACCTGCTATATGCTATAGCTAGAATATTTAAAGACTAGAAAAGGAGGTGTAAGATAGCCAAAAGTTAGATGACTTAATATTGTAATAAGTAAAGACTGAAATGTTTGAAGTGGAGTTCAGAGATATATGAGCTCTCTGTGGACTGAAGGCATCCAGAAGGTTCTCTGAGAGAGGAAGGAGAAATTGAACAGGAGCTAAAAGGATTATGAAGGTCATGACAAAGGCTTGAACTCCTCCTCCTTCACCCAACACCTCCTACAAGGACTTCTTTTTTTTTTTAATTTTTTTTTTATTAATTTTTTATTTATTTCTGTATGTGTTTGAATGTACTGTCTGCATGCAAGTCTGTGCACCCGTGTCGTGCAATGCCGCGGAGGTCAGAAGAGGGTCTCGGATTCCCCTGGAACTGGAGTTCTCCTGGAGTTGGAGTTTCAGACGGTTCTCGGCCGCCATGTGGGTGCTGGGGATCGAACCCGGGTCCTAAGAGCGGTCGGCGCTCTTAACCGCTAGGCCATCTCTCCAGCCCCAACTTCTTTCCCCCAGCAGATTAAGCCAACTCGCTATGCTTCATCAATCCTAAAACAAATTGTGTTAGTTAGAGAAACAAAACTAATAAGGTGTATCTATCTGTGAGATAAGAAATTGGCTCAGCTAGGCATGCTGGACCATGCCTTTAATCCCAGCACTTGGGAGGCAGAGGCAAGTTGATCTCTGGGAGAACAAGGCTAGACTGGTCTACATAGTTAGTTCCAAGCCAGCTGGTAATAAATAAATAAATAAATAAATAAATAAATAAATAAATAATATTGGCCTACACAATTATGGAAGATCTGCAGGGAATCTGGTAAGCCAGAAGCCCAGGAGAGGCAGTAGTATGTAATTCCTGTTAAAAAGTTGGGAGATCAGCCGGGCTTGGTGGTGCACGCCTTTAATCCTAGCCCTTGGGAGGCAGAGGCAGGTGGATCTCTGTGAGTTGGAGGCCAGCTTGGTCTACAGAGCAAGCTCCAGGATAGCTGGGAGTAAAGGGAGACCCTGTCTCAAAAATACAAAAAAAAAAAAGTTGGGAGATGGCAGAGTCAGTGATTCAGTTCCTTACTCAAGGAAAAGTGAGCCCTTTTGTTCAACTCAAGCTTTCAGTTGACTGGATGAAGAGGAAGGTCAGTCTGATTTACAATTTAAATGTTAATCACATTGAGATATATCCTCACAAAAACCCCAAAGTAATGTCTGAACAACCGTCTCTATACCATGTGTTCCAGTCAAGTTGTCACATAAAACTAACCAGAATACAATAAGTAATCACAATTTATTATCTTTGCATTTGGGGGATACATGTATAGTTTAAATGATGTGCCTCAGCTACAATGACTACCATGGTATTGGAAGTCCTGAGGAGGGTAGGATTCACTGCTTCTCTAAATTAAATATTGGTGTAATGATGCTCATGCAAGTCCCTTAAGTTTCTGGAGTCAGTCAATGGCTCCTAGAAGTTGAAACAAAGGATGGTGATGTTTGGTTGTAATATTTGAGCAGATTTTACTCAGCAAACTCTTTAAGCATCTGATTGATGTCTATTATACTAGAGTACTGTTTACTAGAGTGTAAAAAAAAAAAAAAGGCTGAACCTTCTTCAGATTAGTCACAGGATGGCTTTCTGGATAAAGAAAAAGCACACTTTAGGCCGGGCGTGATGGTGCACGCCTTTAATACTAGCACTTGGGAGGCAGAGGAAGGTGGATCTTTGTGAGTTCAAGGCCAGCCTGGTCTACAGAATGAATTCCAGGACAGCTGGGGCTATAGGGAGACCCTGTCTCAAAGACCAAAAAAAAAAAAAGAAGAAGAAGAAGAAGCACACTTTAAGCCTTAAAGGGTTTGGCAGGCCATAAAAGGAGAGGGAAAGGGCAGGGGGATTATTAGCATAGTCTGCAGCTAAATTGGGTCACATGGAAATTAATATTGATGGGGGTATCAGCACCCCAGTTAAAACAGAGTGGTCTTACAGAGTTGCTGGGGTTTGTAGAATGAGTCTTCAGGGTTAAACAGAGCTGTGAAAACCATCTAGACCAGCACTGTCTCCTGGAAACATTATATAAACTACAAATGTATGCCACACATTAATTTTCTTTTTTTTTTTTTGAGACAGGGTATCCCTGTAGCCCCAGCTGTCCTGGAACTCACTCTATAGACCAGGGTGGCCTTGAACTCACAGAGATCCACCTGCCTCTGCCTCCCAAGTACTGGGATTAAAGGCATGTGCTACCATGCCTGGCTACCATGCCTGGCTACCACACATAATTTATTATTTTTAAAATGTTTTTTTAATTTATTTTTGTATGCGTATGAATGTACTATCTGCATGTAGGTTTGTGCACCCGTGTTGTGCAATGCCGAGGAGGTCAGAAGAGGGTCTCGGATTCCCCTGGAACTGGAGTTCTCCTGGAATTGGAGTTACAGTTACAGACAGTTCTTAACCGCCATGTGGGTGCTGGGATCGAACCCGGGTCCTCTGCAAGAGCAGTTGGTGTTCTTAACTGCTAGGCTATCTGTCCAGCCCCACCACACATAATTTAAACAACTATTTTCTTAGGAAAAAGGAAAAAAGAGACAGGGGCTAGAGAGATGGTTCAGTGGTTAAGAGCACTGACTACTCTTGCAGAGGACCCGGGTTCAATTCCCAGCATCCACATGGCAACCAAGAACCTAACATCTAAAATCTTGACATTTCAACATATACTCAATTGAGCTCACTGTTCTTGCTAATTGCCATAGTATAGTAATTATGAATAAATTGAGGCTCATGACAGTGCAACACAAATAGTTGCAGAAGTCCCTGCACTGCTGCTTGCTTTGTTTCAGGAGTTATTTCTCTATAAAATGCTATCAAGATTCTATCTGTGACAAAGAACTCGAGAAACCAGTTTGTCACAGGTGGGAGGACCAAATGCAGTGACCTCAGACAATCAAGGAAATGTCTGAGTTACTGTGAGCTGAGTGGAACAGATGGGTTCAGGATGGTCAACCAAAGGATCCAGGAGCCAAGCCTAGCCCAGGAGAGTGGAAGATGAGGGAGAATCACAAGACATTTAGAAGCTGGAGGGGATAATGTATGAAATGAGTCAGGCCAGGAAGCCCTAGCCACATTTTGTTTCTTCTCCCTATTTCCATGTTCTGGTCAACCACTCAGGCAGCTGAACTCTCTATCAAGTTTCTGCCTCCCCAGCGCAGTCTGGAAGTGGTTCGGACTGTAGGCCCGCAGCTGATTGGAATTGGAAAGCACAGTGCTGTAAGTAAGATGCTAGGACTGGAAAAAAATCCCACATACATGGGTGGAGTGGTGATGTAATGGTGGACCTCTAGGCAGGTGTGCCATGTTCTGGGAAAATGGGAAAAGTTCACCAAGGGGGAGGCCAGGGCATCAAGTGGAAAGGTAGTCTTCACTTTACTATCCACTGTGTAGGCTGCAGAACTCTATCTGAACCTGGACCTTGTCAAAGAAGCAATTGATGCTTTCATTGAAGGTGAAGACTGGAACAAGGCTAAGCGTGTGGCCAAGGAGCTAGATCCCAGGTAATCACAACAACATTCTCTTTTTACTTCCTTTTGTAAGGATTAGAGGGAATGGGAACTGGAGAGTTGACTCAGAGGCTAAGAGCACATTCTGTTCTTCCAGATGAGTTTGGTTCCCAGCACTCATGTTACAACTGCTATTCACAACTGCCCATAACTCCACCTCCAGGGAATTCTGACACCTATGGCCTCTTGGGCACTATATTCAATGTGTGTGTGCCCCCATGGGGAGGGTGTGGCATTGTAGGACCATGAAGTTGGAGATCTCTAAATATCTTCACAGGTATGAAGACTATGTGGACCAGCATTATAAGGAGTTCCTGAAGAACCAGGGCAAAGTGGACTCGGTAAGACTCTTAAGAGTTACTAGGAGGCAGAATGGAGAGAGAGGCCAGGAGTAGTAACTAAGAGGTAGACCTCTCGCCTGGCAGTACAAGGCCCTGCTTTCAGTCCTCCCCATGACAAAGACAAGATTAAAAGCCAAATTCTTGGAAAGGTACTAGGGAGTCCCTCCCATTCCTGTCTCCTTCTGAATGCTTTTTCATTGTTCCACAGCTGGTGGGTGTGGATGTGGTAGCTGCTTTGGACCTATACGTGGAGCAGGGTCAGTGGGATAAGTGCATCGAAACTGCTACCAAGCAGGTACCGCTGTCTGCTTCCCCGTTCCAGCTCCTTGCTCTTTCCCTACTTGCTCCAGAGCTTCTACCATCTCTTAACTTCACCAAAGCCCAACCTGCAGAGCTCTCTAAAGAGCATCAGAAAGCAGTCTTCTGTACTCTGAAACTAGGATCAGAACTGTAGATGCCCTTTGCCTCCTAATGAACCCATGGCCTCTGGTTACTGCCCTATACTTGCCTGCCTGATCTTATTGATCCGAACCTTGCCTATGCTTTTCCTCCACTCAAAAACAGAACTACAAGATTCTGCACAAGTACGTGGCTTTGTATGCAACTCACCTGATCCGGGAGGGTGGCTATGCCCAGGCACTGGCCCTCTATGTGCAACATGGAGCCCCTGCTAACTTACAGGTACCAGCCTTCTCCTTGGGATGAATGTTTCCACCAGAGCATTCATTCTCCATCCTCTAGAATCACACACCCTTTCAAAAAGTCTTCTCAAAGAATCCTGTCCCTAGAGAACATCATGTTCAGGATCTCCAAGCCTCTCCGGAAATGTGCAGCCTCTCTGGAGGATTTTCCCTTTGAAGAAACGCTTAAGAAGCTGCTCGTGCTCTTACCTCATACACAGGGACTATCTTTCTGAAAGGAACCCTACATACACCTCTGAAAGCCCCTTGATGATGCCAGAAAATTAACACAGCTGCCTGGGGTAATTAGCCTATTAACATTGTGACTACATTTACACATTCATACATTTGTTCACACTCACTGAATACCAGCTAATATGAGGGTTATTTTATTTACTTTTTATTTTTTTATATTATTTATTTATTTTTTATTTTTATTTATTTATTTATTTTTTTGGTCTTTTCGAGACAGGGTCTCCCTGTAGCCCCAGCTGTCCTGGAACTCGCTCTGTAGACCAGGCTGGCCTTGAACTCACAAAGATCCCCCTGCCTCTGCCTCCCAAGTGCTAGGATTAAAGGCATGCGCCACCACGCCCGGCACTTATTTATTTTTTATTTATTACTTTTGTTTTGTTGTTTTTTTTTTGAGACATGGTCTCCCTGTACCTCTAGCTGGCCTGGAACTTGCTATGTAGACCGCACTGACCTTGAACTCACAGAGATCCACCTGCCTCTGCCTCCTGAGTGCTAGGTTTAAAGGTATATGCCAGCTGGGCGATCTTTGTGAGTTCAAGGACAGCCTGGTCTACAGAGTGAGTTCCAAGACAGCTGGGGCTACAGGGAGAACCTGTCTCGAAAAGAAAAAAAAAGAAAAAAAAAAAAAAAAGGCTCATGCCACCATGCCCAGCTGAGAGTTTGGTTGTTTTGTTTTTTAATTTTGTGTCTGAGTGCTTTGCCTACAAGTATACCACATGCATGCAATGCCCCTGAAAGCCAGAACATGTGTCAGGTCCCCTGGAACTAAAGTTGTGGATGGTTGTTAGCTACCATGTGGCTGCCTAGGAACTGAACTTAGGTCCTCCGGAAGAGCATTAAGTGCTCTTAACTGCTGAACCCTCTCTCCATCTCTCCAGCCCTAAGGGTTTTGTATTTGTTTTTGTTTTGTTTTGGGGTTTTTTGTTTGTTTGTTTTTGGTCTTTTTGAGATAAGGTCTCCCTGTAGCCCCAGCTGTCCTGGAACTCACTCTCTAGACCAGGCTGGCCTTGAACTCACAAAGATCCGCCTGCCTCTGCCTCCTAAGTGCTAGGATTAAAGACGTGCGCCACCACGCCCGGCCTTGTCTTTCTTTGCTTTTTCTTTTCTCTTTTCTTCTTTTTCTTTCTTTTCTTCCGTCCTTCCTTCCTTTCTTCTTTCTTTCTTTTGGTTGGGGTTGGGGTTGGGGTTGGGTTAGGGTTAGGGTTAGGGTTGGGATGAGGCCAACCTGGAGCCAAGGATATAACCTTAGCCCTCTGGCAAAATAGTTCAGATTCCTTTCTCCATCATGATTCTTAGCTCCTACACATTCTTTCTCTCTCCCTCTGCCTGCTGTCTCTCTGCCCTTTCTCCTACTTTGTCTTCTGCTACACCTCTTACTCAGATCCCCTTTCCCATCTACCTCTAGAACTTCAACATCTACAAAAGGATCTTCACTGATATGGTTAGCTCTCCTGGGACCAACAATGCTGAGGCCTACCACAGCTGGGCTGACCTTCGGGATGTCCTCTTCAATCTGGTAAGGAAGGAGGGTCAACAACGATATAGAAGGGTTCCTCCACCTGTTCCTGTCCTAGTCTCTTCATGCATTTAAACTTTTACCCTCCTCTATTCAAGTGGCCACCAGTGAGCACTCTACAGCCCCTAGCCTACCTCTGACCCCTGAGCTTAGTTTTTGCTCTCCTTTCTCTAGTGTGAAAACCTGGTGAAGTCCAGTGAAGCAAACTCTGCAGCTCATGAGGAGTTTGAGATGATGCTGCTGATCGCTCATTACTATGCCACACGCTCTGCAGCCCAGAGCATCAAGCAGCTGGTAAGATATAGTTGGGCAGATTCGATACAAAGCACTCAGTCAGAAGGCTGCATCTTCAGACCTATAAAGTTGAATGGATCCATGGTCTAGATTCTCAAGCATAGGCACTTGGACCCCCCACCACCACCTTTCCCCTTTTAGCTTTTCTTCTGTCTAAATCAGTTGTTTAACCCTTGCTGAGATGGAACTTTCTTCCCATACTGCTTTGACTTTAGGGCTCTAGGCCCACAGCTCTAACCAACCTCATGCTGAAACATTCAATCACATGCTAGGGCCTGGTAGTAAGTACATGCCTTTAATTCCAGAGGCAGGCAGATCTCTATGCGATCAAGGCCAACTGTGGCCTACCTAGAGTTCCAGACCAGCTGGGGGCTACAGTGAAACCCTGTCTCAAAAACAACAACAACAACAACAACAAACCACAAGTTAGGTGTAATGGTTCATACCTGTAATCCTGTTGCTTGAGAGGCTGAGGCAGGCCAACATGGACTACAAAGTGTGGCCCGATCTCAGAAACAAATGTTAGTTTGTACTCACCTCCTGTAAGTACACATTACCTTTGACTTATTTGTGATAACCGTGTATTCATTTCATTTACTTGGATGGCAGAATTCTAGAAGTGGAAGGTGTCCTGTACATAATCTAGGCCTAGTTATTCTGTGCTGATGAAAAGAACTAAGACCAGCACAGCTTGAGATCTAGAGCAGTGTGATACTGACTGCTGGTTTTGTAGTTACAGCTCAGCCACTATAGTACTGGGATCATAAAACTTTGCCTTTAATCCACAGGAAACCGTAGCTGCCAGGCTTTCTGTTTCACTCCTGCGCCACACCCAGCTGCTACCTGCAGACAAGGCCTTCTATGAAGCAGGAACTGCTGCCAAGGTGAGCTGGGGCAAGCAGGGTGGGGCTGAAGAAACAAGGAAATGTAAAATGGGAAGGAGACTCCCTTAAATAAAGCTGGGTAGGGGGCTGATGTTAAGGAACACAGTTCTCCATCTGCCTGGAGTGCTCCCCATACCTGGAGAAGCAGCATCCATGCTGTTTGCTCACTCCCATTTGCAACTTTTCTCTGCTCCAGGCAGTTGGCTGGGAGAACATGGCTTTCATTTTCCTCAACCGATTTTTGGATCTGACTGATGTAAGTAGAGAAACTGAGCTAGGGGTCAGGATGCTGTGCTTGTCCCAAGCTGTGCCTGTCTACAGTTATCCACTCTGCCGTAGGCAATTGAAGAAGGGACTCTGGATGTCCTTGACCACTCAGATTTTCAAGATACAGACATTCCCTTTGAGGTCCCGCTCCCAGCCAAGCAGCATGTGCCGGTAAGGATGCAGGTGGAGAATGGTGAACCCTCATGAGTGGGGCCACACTGAAAAGGAAGGGTGGCTTTGGATGGCTACTGTCTTTGGAAGGACATCAGGTCTTACTACTCCATCAGAGAAAACAGAGGCAGTAACTGTCCTTCAAGCCACAGTGAAGACCATTTACAGCTAAAAGCTGTTGTATGGGATGAGAACTTAGCCAGTCTCTGCCCTGTGTGAAGCTATTGCTATCTCTGTCCTTCCCAGGAGGCCCAGAGAGAAGAGGTTCGAGACTGGGTGCTCACAGTCTCAATGGATCAGAGGCTGGAGCAGATTCTGCCTCGAGATGAGCGTGGTGTCTATGAGGCTTCTCTCGTAGCAACGAGTACTGGAGTTCGGGCACTGCCCTGCCTCATTACAGGTATAGAACCCCACAACACCCCATATTGTATGGTGGATAGAAAGGAGAGAAAAACAGCAACATCAAAAAATTTCAGCTGGGCAGGGTGGCACACGCCTTTAATCCTAGCACTCCGGAGGCAGAGGCAGGCAGATCTTTGTGAGTTCAAGGCCAGCCTGGTCTGTCTACACAGTGAGTTCCAGGACAGCTGGAGCTACAGGGAGACCATCTCAAAAAAAAAAAAAAAAGTAAAAAAAAAATTTTTTTTCAGAGTAATTTAATTTAGTAAACCATCCCACTGTACACATACCCCATCTCCCTATTCCCCACCCCTGCTGCTATTCCCATTCTCTCATAAGACAGAACCATCCCACTGTACACATACCCCGTCTCCCTATTCCCCACCCCTGCTGCTATTCCCATTCTCTCATAAGACAGAACCATCCCACTGTACACATACCCCATCTCCCTATTCCCCACCCCTGCTGCTATTCCCATTCTCTCATAAGACAGAACCATCCCACTGTACACATACCCCATCTCCCTATTCCCCACCCTTGCTGCTATTCCCATTCTCTCATAAGACAGAACCATCCCACTGTACACATACCCCATCTCCCTCTATTCCCCCACCCCTGCTGCTATTCCCATTATCTTGTAAATTCCAGTTCATCTTTTCCTTTCTTCACAGGTTACCCCATTCTGAGGAACAAAATTGAATTTAAGCGGCCAGGAAAGGCTGCAAACAAGGATAACTGGAACAAGTTTCTTATGGCCATCAAGGTTAGAGAGGGAATCTTGAAGGACAAAGGCAGAGAAAGGCTTGGGGGCAGGGGGAGTTCAAGAGTGGGATGGTCTAGAAGGCAGGTACAGACCTGTGTCTGCTCCTTGTGACCCCCAGTGAAGCTGATGGCCTCTCAGTGACCCCAGTGAGTTCCTCTCATGTTCCTTCCCCTTTGCTCACAGACCTCCCACAGCCCAGTGTGCCAAGATGTGCTGAAATTCATCAGTCAGTGGTGCGGCGGGCTCCCCAGCACCAGCTTCTCTTTTCAGTGACTGGTACAGCTGAGGAAGAATGTAGACTTGTCCCTCATTAAAGTTCTGTAAGTAACTCAGTTCACTGCATTCTTTGATCCAAGTCTCTCCAGCACCAACACCATGCCTTTTCCTCCTAAAGTAATTGTAACCAGGCAGAAGACAAGAGAAGTTCACTCTTTTATTGCAATTACTTATATCATGGGTCAGGGCCTCCTGCATAATAGAGAACACATGTAGATTGAGCCTCAGAAGAGCACCTGCCTGACAGGAAGAAACAACCTGGAACACAGAGCAAACAACATGGCAAAGAACTAGCCTTGGTTCCAAGTCCCAAGAATGCTTCTCTGTCCTAGGTCCTACCCAGGCCCTTCCCTCAGAGCCCATTACCTGTCCTAAACCCAGGTTTTCTGTGATGTCTGGAAATTCTGATGACGATCCAGTAGCTGCATGTTTTCCTGTCTTTTATATTCAGGAGGTTCAAGCTCTGTCAGTTCCTCTAGCTGCAGAAGAGGGTGAATTCATTACCCTGCCTTAAATGACACACCAGCTCCTTTCCAGTGTAACCAGTGTGTTATGAACCCTTCCTGTGCCTCTTCCTTACCTGCCCCTGAAACCCTTCTTTCTTGCAGGGTCCAATTCCACGTAGGGTGAGTGCAGCCACACAGCAGTAGCCAGATAGGGCAGCCTCGGCCGCAGACATGAGTACAGAAGGGATCCAGAGAGCCAAGGCTGTATCCTAAAAGGAACACCAAGAACTAAGAGGGGATCGGACAAGGGCAGCAAACGGGGCAGTGAAAGGGCAGGGGCCAGGCTTTGTCAACAGTAAGAATATGCTCACATAGATTCTCGTGGGGTCAAAGGGGCAGTCAGTATGTCCAGGTCCCTGGTCCAGAGGTATGGAAGGATCCAGCAGTCCTGGGTGGCAGTCACCAATAAGACGGCGGCCACCATTGGCAATAGTGAGTGACACAGCAAGGAGGAGGCCCATAGAGCAGGCAGCAGACAGGAACAGGTTCACCAGAGCCAGTGCCAGCAGGGCCCAGTGCTGGTGGGGTAGAAGATCCCAGTGAACATCCTGGGCCTGACTAAGGGACTTAGACACCTGACTTTCTCTATTTGGAAGTCAGAGCTGAGACACTGACACCACCACCACCACCCCTAGATGCTCTCACCAGTCGTGAATGAAGGAGGTTCCTGGATGCCAAGAGGGCCGCAAGTCCCACGGAAACGCTCTGTGGAAGACACCATGCCTATAGCACACTTGGTATCTGTCCATCCACCCTCCTCCCCACGCTCTCGCCGTGCTCACCAGGAGCCCCGAGCCCACAGAGATGACATTGGCGATGGTGTACTCCGGTGTGACGGCGCCACGGGGGTTGGCCACGTGCCGCAGGACAGTGCCGTGCAGCACGGCTCCCACCAGCAGGTTCACGTGGCCCACCAGGATCAGCGCGAGGCCCACGCGCATCAGCCGCCTGGGCCCCCGGGGGGCATCTGCAAAGCGGGGGGAGGGGCAGACGTGAGCAGGGCGGGAGGCCGGAGGGTGCCGGGCAGCGCGCTGGGCCACTCTCTGCGCGTGGGACGAGCGAGGGGCCGCAGGGAAAGCCCGGGAAAGTTACCGAAGACACAGAGACGGCCACACCTCATCCTGGGCCGCGCTGCCCCCGCACACCGCTGCCTGGCAGCTCCACCAGGACCCAGCCTCGCCCCGCCCCGCCGCAGAGACTAGGCCTTCACGTCGCCTCGGGGCTGCTCCACCTGCGCCCGCCCCGCTCCGCCCCGCCCCGCCGTGGCCCAAAGGCCCGGCCTCCACCTGGGCCCGCCCACCTGGGCCCCGCTTTTGGGCGGGAGCTCCACCTGGGCTCATGTACCGCGCAGCACCAAAACATCCGCAACTACACAACACGCGAGCTTTTAGCAAAAAGTAGACTTTATTACAGCAGCAACTGAGGCGAATCGAATGGCCCCCGAGGCCACCACTGCAGCACCACCTTTCTCTCCCGCCCATCCGCCCCAGCGGGATTGTAGAAATCAGCTCCCCCAGTGCCCGTGGGCCTCCTGTCCACACAGGCAGGGTGGGAGCCAGCAGGTCAGCTACTAGCCCCCAGCTAGAAGGCGGCTGCTGAGAAGGCCCAGGCCCACATCTGTGCAAAACAAGTAAACAAAGTGCAGAGGGGAGGAAGAGAGGGCAAGGGGCAAGATGATGCTCAACCAGAGAGCCCCCAAAGCCCTCCTGAATAATAAGGGGGAGAAGGGGCTTCACAGGGTAATACTGACTGGGGGAGGGACAGGAGGGCTGTAGCACAACCAGGGACAGCCACAGCTCAGATAGGGGCCTGGCCCAAGTGAGTTCTATGAGGAGACAGTGACAGCGGCTGAGTTGAGGGTGCTGTTCCTGGCAAAGTTGAACTTGTTCAGGGTCTCCTCGAGCAGAGACGTCAGACGGCTCTGGTCAGCCTGGGGAAGGAGCTCAGTAAGACAAGGTTGAGAGAAGAGAAGACAGGGAGCCAGATCACAGAAGGCAGGAACCTCACCTCACTAATGAAGCCCAGCTGCACCAGCTCAGCTGCCAACTCAGGGATGTTCTCATCTGACAGAAACAGGAGGGCTGAGTGAGTAATGGGACGGGAACCCTTCAAATCACCCCATCCATCCCCCAATGTCAGGGGCTAAGAGAGTGTGGGACTATGTGAATTGGTTTGTTATTGCTTATATTCCCCACTCCTGATATGTCTTCTCAAAGGGTAACGCTCACAGATCTCCATCCAAAAGGTGACACTCACTTGGCATCAGGTCACAGCTCAGGTGCCGGTTCAGTTTGTCCTCCAGCTTCAGGAGAAGTGTCAGCTGGGGGGAAAAAAAAAAAAGACACTCAAAGCATACTCTATACAGCAATTTCTAGGCCAGTTCAAAAAGATTTGATTTTCAAGTCAAAAAGACAAAAAGACAAAAAGACCCACCGGGCATGGTGGCGCATGCCTTTAATCATAGCACTCGGGAGGCAGAGGCAGGCAGATCTTTGTGAGTTCAAGGCCAGCCTGGTCTACAGAGTGAGTTCTAGGACAGCTGGGGCTACAGGGAGAACCTGTCTCAAAAAGACCAAAAAAAAAAAGAGAGAGATGGAGGGAGGAAAGGAGGGATAGTGGGAAGGAGGGAAGGAGGGACCGGAGGTAGGGAGGCGGAGGGAGGGAGTGAGGGGCAGGGACCGGAGGGAAGGAAGGAAGGAAGGACGGAAGGACGGAAAGGAAGGGAAGGAGGAAGGAAGGAAGGAAGGAAGGAAGGGCTTCTTTTCCCCAGCAAGCCCTGCTCAACCCTGGCTCAGAGCCTTACATGGTGTTTGACTCCCTCCTCCACTGATTCAATGTTACACTGCATCAGCACCACCTGGAACAGAACAGAGAGGAAGGTCACTAGAGACCAGTCAGTAGAAGCACCAACACCTGGAAGCCTTTCTCCCACAGCACATAATGGCCAGGGGTGGATGGCCAGGGGTGGAAAGGCATTCTTTCTTTTTTTTTTTTTTTTTTTTTTTTGTCTTTTTGAGACAGGGTCTCCCTTTAGTCCCAGCTGGCCTGTAGCTCAGTATGTAGACCAGGCGGGCCTTGAACTCACAGAGATCCACCTGCCTCTGCCTCCCAAGTGCTAGGATTAAAGGCATGCGCCACCACGCCCAGCTGGAAAGGCATTCTATAAAGAACAAGGCCTTAGCTGAGATGTCCTACCCTCATAACCACAGACCTACATTCACAACATACAGTCCCTACCTTGCGAGTCTCCACCTCAGCTGGCTCAGGTGTTGGAGTCTTAACAGAGGGGGGCACAACAGGTGATGTCACCTCCTCCTGCTGTGGCTGCTGAGGCCGAGGCAACCCAAAAGCTGTCAAAGGATAGATCCCATTCCTGGAGAGAAGTGACATAGGTCACATAGGCTCTGTGAAGTCCTTACCTGCTTTCTCACAGAAGCCCACTTCTCTCACCTGACATCTTCAAGGAATTTGTCTAATTCCAGGGCTGGTGACTGGGAATATCTGGAAAAAATGGAGAAAATTAAACAAAATGGTTAATTTCTATCAGATAATGAGTACTCTACAGCACCTCAAGGTAGTAGTGACCAATCTCTCAGATATGGTTACTCACAAAGTCTGAACTGGTTCTCTTCCTGGTCCTGCAGGGATTTCAGCCAGTACAGCACTGGTGTCCATGTTTTTGGTGATCTCCTCCAGAGCATTCTCTGGGATCATATCTGGAGAGTATAATGGAGTAGAATGTTATGTAGAGAGGGGGCTGGAGAGATGGCTCAGCAGTTAAGAGCGCCGACTGCTCTTGTAGAGGACCCCGGTTTGATTCCCAGCACCCACAGGGCAGCTAAGGACCGTCTTTAACTCCAGTTCCAGGGGAATCCAAGCCCTCTTCTGACCTCCACTGCATTGCACAACATGGGTGCACCAACCTCCATGCAGACAGTACACTCATACACATAAAAAATAATAAATAAGGAGCTGGAGAGTTGGCCTGGCAGTTGAGGGCACCAACTGCTCTTGCAGAGGACCTGGGTTCAATCCCCAGCACCCACATGGCGGCTGAGAACCATCTTTAACTCCAGTTCCAGGGGAATCAGATGCCCTCTTCTGACCTCCACAGCGTTGCACAACACAGATGCACAAAAATATATGCGGACAGTACATTCATACACATACAAAAATAAATAAAATTTAAAAATAAATAAATAATTTAAAAAAAAAGAATGTTATGTAGAGAGAGATTAGTTTCATACTAGACAGAGAAGCACAGGAATAAAGAATCCCTTTTGGTAACAAAGGAGGAAAGACAGCATGCCAGTCTCAGAACCCTAAGATGGAAGAAAATTTCCAGTACTCCTTGCCTAACATGTGTCTTGGATTCATTCCCCAGTATAAGAAAATTCTTAGTAGCCGGGCGTGGTGGCGCACGCCTTTAATCCTAGCACTTGGGAGGCAGAGACAGGCGGATCTTTGTGAGTTCAAGGCCAGCCTGGTCTACAAGGTGAGTTCCAGGACAGCTAGGGCTACAGGGAGACCCTGTCTCGAAAAGACCAAAAAAAAAAAAAGAAAATTCTTAGTAAGATCTAGAGGACTTACGTTGGTGTCCTACAATACAGTGAGCAGCAAGAAGTTTGAGAGAGGGCACTTCAAATAGTGCTGGGTGGAACAGAAGTTCTCTGGCTGTTGGTCTGCGAGCAGGTTCAGACTGCAGGCACTTTTGAATGAACTCCTATAAGAGAACAAGAAACTGGAACAGGCACCTGGTAACCCAGCCCCCAGATGTTTTCATCTTAGAGCTTTCACTACTTTTAACATGTATTGTACCTATTAGGAACTCAACACTTATTGGGGAAACATTTCCTAAGAGGGCTTTAAAAATATAAGATATTAAAAAATAAATAAAAATTAAAAAACATAAGGTATTGTATAAAGTTATCATTTCAGGGGCTGGAGAGATGGCCTAGCGGTTAAGAGCACGCTGACTGCTCTTGCAGAGGACCTGGGCTTGATTCCCAGCACCCACATGACGGCTAAGAACCGTCTTTAACTCCAGTTCCAGGAGAATCTGACACCCTCTTCTGACCTCACACCCTCTTCTGACCTCTGAGACACTGCACGACATGAGTGCACCAACCTACATGAAGACAGTACACTCATACACATTTTTTTTCACTCATACACATTTAAAAAAAAAATAAAGTTATCATTCACTCTTTCTGGTTTAATTATTTTTCTTTTGGGTTTTTGTTATTGTTTTGGGATTTTTTTTCGTCTTTTTGAGACAGGGTCTCCCTGTAGCCTCATCTGCCCTCGAATGCACTATGTAGCCCAGACTGGCTTTGAATTCACAATCCTTGCTGCTGAGATCACAGGAATGAGCTATGCCTGGTTTTGGTTTTATAATTTTTTTTATAGTTTTTGGATATTTTTGAGACAGGGTCTTCCTTTAGTCCCAGCTGGCCTGGAGCTCACTCTGTTGACCATGCTGGCCTTGAACTCAGAGATCCACCTGCCTCTACCTCCCAAGTGCTAGGACTAAAGGCATGCATCACCATGCCCGGCATAATTATTTTTCTACTCTCTGACCACACCTTTCTTTCCTTAGTATTTCCTTTCTTTTTCTCTTTTTACTAACCTATTCATGGCCAACTTTTCTGGGATCTTTACCAAATTTAGTTCCTTTTAAACTTAGCATTGCCACCCTGTCTCAAAAAGACCAAAAAGAAAATAAATAAACTTAGCATTATACTTACCATCTTTCTGTTTCCATAATTTCCATGGTCCCTGAATTCCCTCAATTCACTCCATTTTCCATGCTTACTCTAACCATTATGCCTCCTTTCCTACACTTGGTAAGTCCCAGGGCAATTAACCTGCTTTCTTACTTTTTTTTTGGTCTTTTTGAGACAGGGTCTCCCTTTAGTCCCAGCTGGCCTGGAGCTCACTCTTGTAGACCAGGCTGACCTTGAACTCACAGAGATCCGTCTGCCTCTGCCTCCAGAGTGCTGGGATCACAGGCATGCGTACCATGCCCGGCTGTACTTTCAGTTTTGTTTTGTTTTTGTTTTTTTTTTTTTTACTTTTTTTTGGTCTTTTTGAGACAGGGTCTCCCTGTAGCCCCAGCTGTCCTGGAACTCACTCTGTAGACCAGGCTGGCCTTGAACTCACAAAGACCCGCCTGCTTCTGCCTCCCAATTTTTTACTTATTTTTTATGTGTATGAATGTACTGTCTGCATGTAGGTTGGCGCACCCATGTCGTGCAGAGCTGCGGAGGTCAGAAGAGGGTGTCCGANGGGCACCAACTGCTCTTGCAGAGGACCTGGGTTCAATCCCCAGCACCCACATGGCGGCTGAGAACCATCTTTAACTCCAGTTCCAGGGGAATCAGATGCCCTCTTCTGACCTCCACAGCGTTGCACAACACAGATGCACAAAAATATATGCGGACAGTACATTCATACACATACAAAAATAAATAAAATTTAAAAATAAATAAATAATTTAAAAAAAAAGAATGTTATGTAGAGAGAGATTAGTTTCATACTAGACAGAGAAGCACAGGAATAAAGAATCCCTTTTGGTAACAAAGGAGGAAAGACAGCATGCCAGTCTCAGAACCCTAAGATGGAAGAAAATTTCCAGTACTCCTTGCCTAACATGTGTCTTGGATTCATTCCCCAGTATAAGAAAATTCTTAGTAGCCGGGCGTGGTGGCGCACGCCTTTAATCCTAGCACTTGGGAGGCAGAGACAGGCGGATCTTTGTGAGTTCAAGGCCAGCCTGGTCTACAAGGTGAGTTCCAGGACAGCTAGGGCTACAGGGAGACCCTGTCTCGAAAAGACCAAAAAAAAAAAAAGAAAATTCTTAGTAAGATCTAGAGGACTTACGTTGGTGTCCTACAATACAGTGAGCAGCAAGAAGTTTGAGAGAGGGCACTTCAAATAGTGCTGGGTGGAACAGAAGTTCTCTGGCTGTTGGTCTGCGAGCAGGTTCAGACTGCAGGCACTTTTGAATGAACTCCTATAAGAGAACAAGAAACTGGAACAGGCACCTGGTAACCCAGCCCCCAGATGTTTTCATCTTAGAGCTTTCACTACTTTTAACATGTATTGTACCTATTAGGAACTCAACACTTATTGGGGAAACATTTCCTAAGAGGGCTTTAAAAATATAAGATATTAAAAAATAAATAAAAATTAAAAAACATAAGGTATTGTATAAAGTTATCATTTCAGGGGCTGGAGAGATGGCCTAGCGGTTAAGAGCACGCTGACTGCTCTTGCAGAGGACCTGGGCTTGATTCCCAGCACCCACATGACGGCTAAGAACCGTCTTTAACTCCAGTTCCAGGAGAATCTGACACCCTCTTCTGACCTCACACCCTCTTCTGACCTCTGAGACACTGCACGACATGAGTGCACCAACCTACATGAAGACAGTACACTCATACACATTTTTTTTCACTCATACACATTTAAAAAAAAAATAAAGTTATCATTCACTCTTTCTGGTTTAATTATTTTTCTTTTGGGTT
Organism: Rhizomys pruinosus; assembly: GCA_009823505.1. NCBI lineage: Eukaryota > Metazoa > Chordata > Mammalia > Rodentia > Spalacidae > Rhizomys > Rhizomys pruinosus. The sequence continues at coordinate 588,278 of VZQC01011170.1, read as the reverse complement.
TTTGTTATTGTTTTGGGATTTTTTTTCGTCTTTTTGAGACAGGGTCTCCCTGTAGCCTCATCTGCCCTCGAATGCACTATGTAGCCCAGACTGGCTTTGAATTCACAATCCTTGCTGCTGAGATCACAGGAATGAGCTATGCCTGGTTTTGGTTTTATAATTTTTTTTATAGTTTTTGGATATTTTTGAGACAGGGTCTTCCTTTAGTCCCAGCTGGCCTGGAGCTCACTCTGTTGACCATGCTGGCCTTGAACTCAGAGATCCACCTGCCTCTACCTCCCAAGTGCTAGGACTAAAGGCATGCATCACCATGCCCGGCATAATTATTTTTCTACTCTCTGACCACACCTTTCTTTCCTTAGTATTTCCTTTCTTTTTCTCTTTTTACTAACCTATTCATGGCCAACTTTTCTGGGATCTTTACCAAATTTAGTTCCTTTTAAACTTAGCATTGCCACCCTGTCTCAAAAAGACCAAAAAGAAAATAAATAAACTTAGCATTATACTTACCATCTTTCTGTTTCCATAATTTCCATGGTCCCTGAATTCCCTCAATTCACTCCATTTTCCATGCTTACTCTAACCATTATGCCTCCTTTCCTACACTTGGTAAGTCCCAGGGCAATTAACCTGCTTTCTTACTTTTTTTTTGGTCTTTTTGAGACAGGGTCTCCCTTTAGTCCCAGCTGGCCTGGAGCTCACTCTTGTAGACCAGGCTGACCTTGAACTCACAGAGATCCGTCTGCCTCTGCCTCCAGAGTGCTGGGATCACAGGCATGCGTACCATGCCCGGCTGTACTTTCAGTTTTGTTTTGTTTTTGTTTTTTTTTTTTTTACTTTTTTTTGGTCTTTTTGAGACAGGGTCTCCCTGTAGCCCCAGCTGTCCTGGAACTCACTCTGTAGACCAGGCTGGCCTTGAACTCACAAAGACCCGCCTGCTTCTGCCTCCCAATTTTTTACTTATTTTTTATGTGTATGAATGTACTGTCTGCATGTAGGTTGGCGCACCCATGTCGTGCAGAGCTGCGGAGGTCAGAAGAGGGTGTCCGATTCCCCTGGAACTGGAGTTAAAGACGGTTCTCAGCCGCCATATGGGTGCTGGGGATCAAACACGGGTCCTCTGCAAGAGCAATCGGCAATCTTAACCACTAGGCCATCTCTCCAGCCCCATGTACTTTCAGTCTTAAAAGGCCAACAAAGGGGCTGGAGAGATAACCTAGTGGTTAAGAGCGCCGACTGCTCTTGCAGAGGACCCGGGTTCGATCCCCAGCACCCACATGGCGGCTAAGAGCCATCTGTAACTCCAATTCCAGGAGAACTCCAGTTCCAGGGGAATCCAAGACCCTCTTCTGACCTCTGCGGCATTGCACGACACGGGTGCACAGGCCTACATGCAGACAGTACATTCATACACATACAAAAAATAAAATTTGGGAGCTGGAGAGATGGCCTAGTGGTTAAGAGCACCGACTGCTCTTGCAGAGGACCCGGGTTTGATCCCCAGCACCCACATGGCGGCTGAGAACCGTCTGTAACTCCAGTTCCAGGGGAATCCGACACCCTCTTCTGACAAAAATAGGAATTAAAAAAATTAGAAAAAAGACTAACTGTAAAAAGTTTCTTTGGGAGGTTTTTTTTTTAATTTTATTTATTTTGTATGTGTATGAATGTTACTGTCTGCATGTAGGTTGTGAACCTGTGTCATGCAATTGCCGCGGAGGTCACGAAAAGAGGGTGTCAGATTCCCCTGGAACTGGAGTGTTAAAGACGGTTCTCAGCTGCCATGTGCGGGTTGGGGATCGAAACCCAGGCTCCCTGCAAGAGCAGTTACCGCTCTTAACCGCTAGGCCATCTCTCCAGTCCAGGAGAGAGTTTATTTTAATAGGCACACAGCTGGGTTTAAGTGTAGTAATATTGAGGTTAAAGGTTAGGCTGGGCATGGTGCTATGCTTTAATCCTAGCACTTGAGAAGCAGAGGCAGGTGGATCTCTGAGTTCAAGATTAGCATGGTCTGCATAGTGAGTTCCAGGCCAGGTGGGGCCTGTCCCAAAAACAAAACCAACAGGAGCTAGAGAGATGGCTCAGCGGCTAAGAGCACTGGCTGCTCTTGCAGAGGACCCAATTCCCAGCATCCACATGGTGGATAATGCATGGTATGGTTAACTGTAGTTCAGGGGATCTGATGCTCTCTTCCTCTGGCTTCGACCTTCAGGGGATTGCATGACCTATGGTGCACTTCAATATTGTGGTCATCTACTCCATTACACAATTTAAAACAAACAAAACAAACAACAACACAGAAGTATAATGGGGAGCAGGACAAAAGAACACGAGGGTTCTTGTGGAAGACACATTAGGGTGGGGGTGGGTATTCAGGTGATGTGAAAGGTCAGGTATGTGACTTTGTTGGCTTTTAAAAAAATTTTTTTTATTTTATTTAATTTTTTATTTTTTTTTTTTTTTTTTTTCGTATGTGTATGAAATGTACTGTCTGCATGCAGTTTGTGCACCCGTGTCGTGCAATGCTGCGGGAGGTCGAAGAGAAGAGGGTGTCGGAATTCCCCTGTGAACTGGAGTTAACAGACGGTTCTCAGCCGCCATGTGGGGTGCTGGGGATCAAACACGGGTCCTCTGCAAGAGCAGTCGGTGTCAGTTCTTTTTTTGTTTGCTCTTAACCACCTAGGCCATCTCTCCAGCACAAATTTCTTTTATGTTTTTTTATTTTTGTGTGTATGAATGTACTGTCTGCATTATTGTGTGTGTTGCCTGCATGCATGTTTCCGGTGGTCATAGTGCCCCGCAGAGGTCAGAAGGAGGTCTTGATCCCCCTGGACTGAGCTCGGATGGAGTTTTCTCCTGGAATTGGAGTTACAGGATGGCTCTTTAGCCGCCCTGTTGGGCGGGGATGAAACCCGGGTCCCTCTGCAAGAGCAACTGGGGTNTTTTTGTTTTTTTGAAACAAGGTCTCCCTGTAGCCCCAGCTGGCCTGGAACTGGAGAACCACCATTCCTGGCTTTTCTTACTCTTTTGTTCATTTATTTTATTTTTTTTAATTTTTTTTTATTAATTTTATTTATTTCCATATGTGTATGAATGCACTGTCTGCATGCAAGTTTGAGCACCCGTGTCGTGCAATGCTGCGGAGGTCAGAAGAGGGTGTCGGATTCCCCTGGAACTGGAGTTCTCCTGGAATTGGAGTTTCAGACGGTTCTCGGCCATGTGGGTGCTGGGGATCGAACCCGGGTCCTCTGTAAGAGTGGTCGGCACTCTTAACCGCTAGGCCATCTCTCCAGCCCCTTGTTCTTTCATTTATAAGAGAATATATTCCCAAGAGGTAAAGATAAACATGAAAGAATTTCAAAGTCGGTTAAGGACTTACCCTCTGTAATGAGTCTTCTAGAAGCTGGATGGCACTGCTGATAGCTTCCTGTGGCACATATGAGGACTCTCCATTGCCCTGAATCTCCAGCACCGCCATCTGCAGTAAAGAACCCAAAGGAAAAAATGAAAGCTAAGAACCTCAGTGCTCCCAAAATCACTCCCTCATAACTAGCATTTTCTTTGCCCTCCTTCCATTTCCCCCTCTGTTCTAATTTTTTTTTTTTTTTTGGTCTTTTTGAGACAGGGTCTCCCTGTAGCGCCAGCTGTCCTGAAACTCACTCTGTAGACCAGGCTGGCCTTGAACTCACAAAGATCCACTGCCTCTGCCTCCTGAGTGCTAGGATTAAAGGCGTGCACCACCATGCCTGGCATCTAATTTCATCCTCTTTATTCCCCTCCCCCTCTGAACTCACCTCCAGTGCACACATGCCAAAGGAGTAGATGTCCACTGCTGTTGTTACATTAGTGACTTCTAGAGAAAACAGAGATGGCTTAGTAAAACAGAGAATTGAGGGTAAGGAGTAGCAGACCTGTTTTTTAAAAGAATACAATGTATGTAAGTACAGAAAGACTATAGACATTTCTGTTGTATTAACCTCTCTATCTTAGGCTATCTGGTATCAAACCAAGGTCTGGGGTGGCTCTGGGAGGGGGATGCTAGGGTGGGAGATGTTTGCAAGGTGATCCACCAGGGAGGGAGGGGTGGTGGGACACAATCTCCCTGAAGGACTGTAAAAAAATATGTAAAAATAAAAATAGAGACTGAGGACAGGGCAGAGAAGCCAAGATGGATGCCTTACCTCCATACTCTGGTGCAAAGAAGTGTAGATTCTTCTGCTCTTCCCGACAAGTCTTCACATGATTGTTGATAGTGTCAGGAGCCACTGGGAGTAAGTAAGGGGAAATACCCACAATCTGACTACCACCAACAAATCATTGTCTTACTCTAGAAAGAGTCTCCAAAAGCCATATTTCTCCTAAAGTAACCTTTCTAATGATCAACAGACACAAACCCACTGCATTCCCAATCCTGAACTACAGACTACACACAACACTATCATCTCCCCTTCTCAGGCCTACTGCTTCTCATCTCAGGACCCTAACTCAACAACAAATGCACTATATAAACAGACATTGAGGATTTCAGGCTCACCAAGCAACTTTCCTTTTCAAAGGAAAAACTTTCACTGTGATGTGCTGATCTTTCCCAGGTCCCAGATATATCAAATATATAAGCCCATGAAAATGCTAGATTTTATTTTACTCATCCACTCTGCAATTAAAATAAACACAGGCAGCCCTTCCTAATATGAGATGACTGGAGATCTTGGGAACTTGGGTAAGAAAAGCAACAGCATTAACATACAACCAAGGAGCTAGCCTCCTGCTTACCCATCTATGTGACCTCAAATTCAAAATAGCTCAGAACTGAACCAATATCCTTAAATCAGTTCCACTTTTAATCCATCAAACTTTTTAGACCCCTATCTAAACTCTTATTTCCTGAACACCACCTACCATGGGACTGAAGGAGGAACCAGGGCCAGGCCCAAGTTGGACTCACTCCAATTATAAACAATGACTACAAGTTACAGAGAATCTAAGAGCACAGTATGCCTGATGATGAAGGGGAATATGACTCTAGGAAGTAAGTGGCCAGCCAGGCAGAATCCACAGGAAACAAGCAGGTTACAGAGGGGCAAGCAGGTGGAGGGCTGGCAGGACAAAAGCTAGGCAGGCACAGGAAGCAGGGGAACAGGCCTTGCTCCCATGACTGCATGCACAGGGCAGCCGCAGAGGGAGCAGAGGGAGCACAACAGCCCCACACAGGGCAGAGGGAGCTCTCACCATTAGCAAAAATCCTATGAAAGACTGTTGGGAACAGAGCAGCCCGTAAGCGGGAGGGAGGAAAACAGAGAAAAGTTGTGAGCGATGGAGCAGCCAAGCCCCAGACAAATGGTAACACACAGACACGGCACACGGAAATGTCACTGCACACATATACACAGCAAATGAAAGCACTCACAGCAGGCACAGCCTGGAACGTCTTTGGTAAGGTTTGGCCCCAAGGGCTCAAATCAGACCTTATCCATTTCTTACCTTTTCCCAAACTCCTATTAATTTCTCTGTATTAACCCCAGCTTCTCTCCAAAAAGTACAGCTATATACCCTACACCTTCCACTAACTGGCCTCTCCCTGAATTACTCTACTAAGAGCCTGTTTCTATCAACAGCCCACACCTCAGGATTTGCTCTGTTCTCCCCATGCCTTTCATCTTACCCCCATGGTTCCCAAATTCCCGAGGCTCCCCTACCCAGAATCTCTCCCTCCCCTCACCAGAGCCAATCTTGATGAGTCCGTTGTGCTGGATGAAGATGGTGTCACAGGTCAGGTTCCCATGGATGATGGGAGGGTCACAGGAGTGCAGGTAGCTGTGGGGGCACTGGGCTGTTAGAGGGGCCACTAGGAAATTAAGGGCAGGGGAAACCCAAGGGTAAAGAGGAGCAAGGGCCAGGTCTCCTGCTGGTCATCATAATAATAATCCCCATAGTCTGAATCTCCATTATGCCTGGTGATTTAAATAGCTGGATAAGTACCACGAGAAAAAGGCAGGAGAAACTGTGGAGGTTAGGGAATTAGAAGGAACCCTTTGTAAGACCCATAAGGGTTCTAATCTTGATGACATGTGACTCACAGAAAGTGGGGAGAGGAAGAAAAGTAGAGTAGTGCCCTGTAATCTTTAGTTTGTGGAACTAAATCAGAGAATACATGGGAAAGAAACTAACCAGATATTACTTACCTTAGGGCAGAGAGGATCTGTGTGCACCAGCGCTTCCAAGCCTGGAACAGAGTTTGGTCCAAGGGATCAGCAGTAATTTCCCATTCCTTTTTTTTTGTCTTTTTTTTTTTGTCTTTTCAAGACAGGGTCTCCCTGTAGTCGCAGCTGTCCTGGAACTCACTCCGTAGACCAGGCTGGCCTTGAACTCACAAAGATCTGCCTGCCTCTGCCTCCCAAGTGCTAGGATTAAAGGCGTGCGCCACCACGCCCGGCTTTTTTTTTTTTTTAAGACTGTTCTCAGCTGCCATGTGGGTGCTGGGGATTGAACCCGGGTCCTCTGCAAGAACAGTCAGCACTCTTAACCGCTAGGCCATCTCTCCAGCCCCAGCTTGGGCTATATAAAATGAGACCCTGTCTTAGAAAAGGAATAGGGATGCCGGGCATGGTGGCGCACATCTTTAATCTCAGCACTTGGGAGGCAGAGGCAGGTGGATCCCTGTGAGTTCAAGGCCAGCCTGGTCAACACAGTGAGCTCCAGGCCAGCTAGGACTGAAGGGAGACCCTGCCTCTAATATATAGTCCAAGCTGGCCTTGAACTCAGACATCTGCCTGCCTCTGCCCCCCCAGTACTGGTACTAAAGGTATGCACCAGCACACCTGGCAATGATTGCTTCTCTTATGTCCCTGACACCCCTCCCTAACTGACTTCATAATTAACACAATCTTTGAAAATCCCCAAACCAGCCTAAAACTTTGTCTAACCTCCCTCCATACCTTTTCATTCATAGTCTTGTGGTTCTTTTTGGTCTTCTTCAGAAACTGCTTAAGACTCCCAGATGACATGTATTCTGTGATAAAAATAACCTGGGGAAGCAAAGCACTTACCATTAAGGCTTTAAAGTAATTATCCCTCGCTTGGTGACATTTACCCACATATATACTAAACTTAGACATTTTCTTCAATTTTCCTTTTCTTAAGAAGCATCCCTTTTTTGTTGTTGTTGTTGTTGTTGTTGTCTTTTTGAGACAGGGTCTCCCCATAGCCCCAGCTGGCCTGGAACTCACTCTGTAGACCAGGCTGGCCTTGAACTCAGAGATCCACCTAACTCTGTCTCCTGAGTGCTGGGATTAAAGGCATGCACCACCACGCCTGGCTTAAAGATAGTTCTTAGCCGCCGTGTGGGTGCTGGGAATCGAACCCAGGTCCTTTGCAAGAGCAGTTGGTGCTCTTAACCGCTGAGCCTTCTCTCTAGTCCCTTAGTATCGCTTTTTCAGGCTGAACAGCACAATGAAAACAAAGAAGTAAGCGAAGTTTACTCATCTCTCCCCATTTATAACTGGACAAACACTAGAGGTAGCAGATGAAGCCCTACTCTTAGTGCCACAGTAGCACAGTTCTTTGCCTCAGAATTACCCCATTTCAAAATGGACAGCAATGGAGCTGCTGCTAGCAAAGAGCTCAGGAAGTACTAGGAAAGGCATCTTACCCTGGCCTTGTTCTCTTTAACATCAGCCCAATACTTGTGAAACTTAACAATGTTGAGATGTTCCAACTGAATCAGATTATCAAACACTGCACGGACCTTTTCCTGGATGGAGCAAGGGAGACAGATGGACAAGGGAGTTCACAAATCACTGCAATAATCCTGAGAAGCCATTCCCCTATCCTTCCCCAGAAATTATCTAACCCTGTCAGCTCTCCTAGCAGTCACTTTCCCAATACTAATACCTATTTAAACCCTGGGGATCTAATACCCCCTGGCCTCATCCTTTCACCTACCTCTTGCAGCTTGTAGTTCTTGCGTTCAGAAAACTGCACCTCATTCCACACAACCTCCACACCCTCCTCTGTATCCATGGCCAGGTATGCACTGTCAATACCTGGTACATTCCGCTGATTCACCTAAGAAGCAATTCAAATGGAATTAAAGCCACCTCACAAGCCCTCCATTTTAATTAATACTCTATATGATCTCTCAAACTCTACCTACTGAGATCAGATCTGTTTTGTCTTGTTTTAATTTTGTGTGTGTGAGGGTTTTGCCTGCATGTATGTAACTGCACCTGTGTTGTGCTATGCCCACAGAGGCTGAAGATGGCACCTGATCATCTGCAACTGGAATTACAATTGTTTGTTAGCTGCCACGTGGGTGCTAGAAACTGAAGCTGGGTCCTTTTCAAGAGCAGCCAGTGCCCTTAACCACTGAACCATGTCTCCAGCCCCAGTCTGTTTTTTTGTTTTTGTTTTTGTTCCTTTGAGACAGGGTCTTTCTGTAGCCCAACTAGCTTAGAACTTGTTTGCAAACCAGGCTGGCCTCAGTCTCAGAGACCTGTCGGGCTCTGCCTCACTATAGTCCATGCCCCACCTCACCCAGCTCGGTCTGCCTTTTTGGACTACTACAGTTCTCACCTTTTACAATGTATTCTCCCAAGAACCACATCACCATCACTTTACCTCTTCTCGCCTCTTCTGCCACCGCCCACAGGGTGACTCCTCCAAGATCTCAGACTCATCTTCACTTTCTTCTTCTTCCTCTGGGGAAGCAGCTGAAGTTGCAGAGGTCACAGGGGGTGACACTGACGTCAGGCCAGGAGCTGAAGATGAGGATTCTACCTTTGGGTCTGAGCCACTACTGAGTACTATTTGGGACTCCCCCTCCGACATGCTGAAATGAACACTCAGGCCTGCATTGTTTGGGAAGGGACAAGAGGAGAAGGCAAAGGAGGTCAAAACAGACCTACAGTATTTAATAGTCTTAAGATCCTCTCCAGACGAAAAAACACAAACCCTCCCCCATTTCCTAAATCCAAAATCAGAATTATTCCTAATACTGGAACATTAATAATTCTCCTAACTCTGGAGAAAGGAGTTATCTTAGTTGAAGATGACCACCCAGAAGTACTAAGCATAAGATTCAAGACCGTATAACCCACTTTAGTCAAGTCCAAATAAACAGCAAAATCAAGGCCCACATTCCTTCTCAAATACTCATGCAATAGGCCTCTCTTTGAATCTTCATGTGCCTTTATGTTCACTGTGCTCAAGAACTAGGATACATAGGCACTATTTAGAACAAATGACTTCAAGCTCCAGAAAGTTCCACTGAGCAAGCCCTGTGGACCTATGCCATCCTCAGCCAGCTTATTCAGCTCAAACTCTCAACTGATTTATTCTTTTAGACCCAATAGAGGCACTTACTATCCACCTTTCCTACACACAGAATGAGCCAGATTTTGGGCCAGGTGACTGGCAGGAATGACTTCATCCCCAATGACTTCACCTTCCCTATGATGTGAGTGTGGCAAATAGGTATTGTTTAACAGCATATTTTTTATTTACTCACTCAAACGTTTAGTAATATTTGTAGGTTATTATAGGTCACACACTGGGCAGATGCCTAAAATATATCAGTGAATAAAATAAAATGTCTACACTTAAATAGTCACAAATTTAAGGCAGATCAAAGACCTTAAGTTTCCAGCTTTCATTTCATTCACACCATTCAAAGGCTCCTCCGACTTTTCCATTCTATGAAGTGCTGGATCTAACACAGGTATTGCTTTCAGGTACAAATAACTCAAGCTATAGCTTTTATTGGCAAACTATTACACAAAATAATATTTCTATAGGGGCATGGCTACTTGAAGAAAAAGCCATGCTTTTTCATTAACCCATACCAAAAAAAAAAAAAAAATAGGACAATTGACTGAAGGTTATTTCGTATTTCTAAGAACAAAGGCTGTACAGGAACTGCGGACCTGTATGCAATTAGGCTCAAGAGAGCACTATCTACTTTGAAAGCCATATCCTGGAAAGTAAATATGCACTTCCAAGTCCGTCCATAATGCCGGAATCCTACAACCAATACCAATCTGACCTCACAACTCTCTGATGCCCCTTTCTGCTCGTTTCTCCCCCAACTTACACTGTTTTACCTGAGTCAGTTGATTTTTTTCTTTTTAGACAACATTCTAATAAACCAAAGAGCAACAAGACCTGGTAAGATATGTTCACCATGTTAATTTCTGAGTCCTTACCTATTCTAGAAGACGACCTCAAGTAGGCCAAGAAAGTATGTCTTAATAATCTACTAGAAAAGTTGGGTTAGAATCACTTTTATTCTCCTTCCCCAGAAAAGTAGCTAAAAGTAACAATGTCAACAGTGGTTACCTTCTAGAGCAGCTAGAATCTAAAAGCCGAGCTAAGTGAAATTCCCAACTAGTTTAAGAGATAGGCCAATAAAGAAGGCTGTAACCTACGGATCTGAAACTTCTCGACCAAGGGCACAATCACTTCAGTTAGGTCACTTTTTTTTTTTTCGTATGTGTATCAATGTACTGTCTGCATGCAGGTTTGTGCACCCATGTGGTGCAATGCCGCGGAGGTGAGAAGAGGGCGTCGAAGTCCCCTGGATCTGGAGTTAAAGACGGTTTTTAGCCGCCATGTGGTGCTGGGGATCGAACCCGGGTCCTCTGCAAGAGCGGTGCTCTTAACCGCTAGGCCATCTCTCCAGCCCCCAGTTAGGTCACTCTTAAGAGTGACAGAAGACTTGGAATGGACGCGCTAGTGTCCTCCTGCCCCGAAGGTAAGTGCCCAATCCTCCAGTACTCCGGCTATTGAAGAAACTTTTCCAACACTGGGAGTTCCGCTCAGGATGGCCGGTTAAGTCTGAGAGATCACACTCGGAAAAAGCTCATTTACATCCCAAAGCACCACTCCGCGTAGCCTGTGGTCTTTGGCTACCCTCACGGGGCATAGTCCTTCCCTTCAGGATTCCATTATTAGCTGCAAGCCCTTTCCGTGTCCATTCGACCACAGCTCGCAGCCATAGGCTGCGGTGAAAACATAGAAAGCCTCCGACGTGCGCAGAACCGTCCATAGGAAACAAGGCAGCTCCAGGGATAAGGAGGACGCAACATTCCAACAGGTCGCCGCGGCTATCCAGAAGCCAGCGGCCATGGCCCGGGTGCGGGGCAGCAGAGCTCGGCGGCCACCTCATCAAAGGCCAGCCCGCGGCGCCGTCAGGCCGCAGACCACGCCCCCGCGCTCGGAGCACCGCCCGTCAGCAGGCCGGCCCGGACTCCGCGCTTCCTTCCGCAGCCCTCGGGCCGCAGCCGCCACCCCGCCCCCGCCCGCGCCGCCAGCCCCGCCTCTCGCAGCCAGAGTTCCAAGAGAACGCCGGGGCCCCCCGACCCGCGCCCGCAGAATTCCGGGCCACCGCAGCCACGCCGGGAACATGGAAAGGCCGGCGGTGCCTGGGGCCAAGGCGGCCCTCCAGCTGTGACAGCCGGGCCGGGCAGGGCCGGGCCTGACTGCCGAGGACGCAAGGCCGCCCGGCAGCATCCGCCCTCCACGTCCCGGCGCCCCAAGGCTCGGGGGCGATCCTGCGGTACTCCCGCGAGCCCCTCCCTCTGGGCCTCCTTCCCCGGAGCTCACCTCCCGACTCCGCGCCCGCAGCCTGCGCTTCTGCTCCAGCTCGGGTTCCGGGGCCTCAGCTCTCACCGACTCCCTCACAGCTGCGTTCCGCAGCGCAACCGAACTGCGGGCCCCGCCCTCGCGGCGTCCGGACCAACAGATGGGCGGTGCCGCACCGCCGCCAGATTTCCATTGGACAGGGCGGCGGGAGGCGGTTCCCGCAGACGGGCACTTGCTAGCCGCTCTCCAGCCGAGTCTCCTCCCCTTGCGGGGCTCGGACGGACAGCTCTCCGGCCTGCAGTCTTCTCGGTCCTAACAGGGCTTCGTCTCTCTGTCCACCCTCCGCCCAGCCGAGGTGCCCCAAGTGTTTGCGGTTCGAGGGGAAGGCCTTTTCCCTCTTCTTGAAAGCGCCATGACAGTCCTAATCCTCCGGAAAGACAAAAGAAGCGAGACGCAGCCTGGATCCGAGGGCAGAGCCCATCACATTCACCCCTTGGGAACAGACTGCGCAGGGCATCAATTCTCAGGAACCCTTCAAAAAATGCTTGACATGAAAATTAATAGTGGCCTTCCTGACCACTATTAACGCAAACGGATAAACTCGTTGAAATTATCTAATGATAGTTGACAAATGGGGAGGGTGTGCACCCAATCTAGAATCCCAACAGGAAAATTCATCAAAATCTTCCTTGAAAAGATAATTGGAAAGAATTTCAATTAGCCACGAGTTAGCCTAAAGAAAGGATGATGTAGATGGTGAGCAAACCATTGGTCTGCAAAAACTAAAGGCGGGACCCAAAGGACGGAAATTCGTTTTGTCATTAGACATGTATAATCAAGGGAGAAAAGCAATCGTTCGAATTTGAGGATGCATAATCACCAAATTTCACTGTCTGGAAAGGAAACAGCTAATCATACTTCACTGGGATAAAGAAGGAAATCTGTCAGAAACTCGTTTTCTCATTTCTTCACCTTAAAACACTTGTTTTTAGCGGGGCGGGGCACTCGGGAGGCAGAGGCGGGAGGATCTCACAAAATCGAGGCCAGCCTGCCAGCTGGGGCTAAACAGAGACCCTGTCTCAAAAAGACCAAAAATTAATTACTTTTCATCCACCGTGATAGTGTACACTTATAATTCCAGCACTGGGCAGGCTTTGGCCGTGATTTTGAGGCAGCCTAGACAACAAAACAAAGTGGAATTCTGATGGATATTGTCAACCTTCTTTTGGATTTAAAAAGTGCACATGGTCACCGGGCGTGGTGGCGCACGCCTTTAATCCTAGCACTCTGGTGGCAGAGGCAGGCGGATATTTGTGAGTTCAAGGCCAGCCTGATCTACAGAGTGAGTCCCAGGACAGCTGGGGCTATAGAGAGACCCTGTCTCAAAAAGATCAAAAAAAAAAAAGTGCACATGGGCATCCTGGTAACTCACGCCTTTGGTCTCAGCACTCTAGAAGCAGAGGCAGGCGGATATCTCTGAGTTTCAGGCTAGCCTAGGCTCCACAGGGAGTTCCAGGCCAGCCAGGGCTACATAGTGAGATCCTGTCTCAAAGAATAAAAGATCCACTTACCAAGTTTAACAAACAATTTGGAAGTTTTAGTCACAAAGGGAAGGATGTTCTTTATTCTCTCCAGAGTAACCTTTTATCCCTATGGTTCCCAAAGCAACTGGAACACCAGAACCATGGGAAACATTCATTAAATATCAGTTCATGTAACTTTTTAGTTTCCCATTGTTTTTTCTGTCTGGGACACAACATTTAATCAACCTTGCATTTCAACTAGCTCTTTCAAATATACATAAAGGACCCTTAGACAACCTCATTTTCAACCTTTCGTTCTTTTTTTTTTTTTTTGTCTTTTCAGACGGTCTCCCTGTAGCTCCAGCTGTCCTGGAACTCACTCTGTAGACCAGGCTGGCCTTGAACTCACAAAGATCCGACTGCCTCTGTCTCCCAAGTGCTAGGATTAAAGGCCTGCACCACCATGCCCGGCTTCATTCACATTTAAAATGATCATTTGCTGCCTACATTTTTACCACTTCATTTATGTTTCCTGCTTATAAAGTAATATGTTGGGGGCTGGAGAGATGGCTCAGAGGTTAAGAGCACCAACTGCTCTTGCAGAAAACCTGGGTTCGATTCCCAGCAACCACATGGCAGCTAAGAACCATCTTTAACTCCAGTTCCAGAGGAATCCAAGGCCCTCTTCCGACCTCCGCAGCATTGCACGACATGGGTGCACACACCTACATGCAGACAGTACACTCATACACATAAAAAAATAGTAAATAAAAAAAGAAAAGTCTGTAGCTGGATCTCATACTTTAAAAAAAAGTAATATGTTTACTATAAAAATTCAAATATTTGGCCGGGCGTGGTGGCGCACGCCTTTAATCCTAGCACTTGGGAGGCAGAGGCAGGCGGATCTTTGTGAGTTCAAGGCCAGCCTGGTCTACAGAGTGAGTTTCAGGACAGCTGGGGCTACAGGGAGACCCTGTCTCGAAAGCAAAAAAAAAAAAAAAAAAAAAAAATTCAAATACCATGTAATATTTACATAGCTTCTATGAATCAGGTACTTTTTCTCATTTTTTCATTTTTCTTAAATTTTTTATTTTATTTATTTATTTTTTAAAATTTTATTATTTTGTATGTGTATGAGTGTACTGTCTCTGCATGTAGGTTTGTGCACCCGTGTTGTGCAATGCCGCGGAAGTCGGAAGAGGGTGTCGGATTTCCCCTGGAACTGGAGTTAAAGACGGTTCTCAGCCACCATGTGGGTGCTGGGGATCGAACCCGGGTCCTCTGCAAGAGCACTCTTAACTGCTAGACCATCTCTCTAGCCCCATCATTTTTCATTTTTTATATTATTTTAGTGTCTGTGAGCACATGTACAGCACAGTGACCATGTTGGCAGTTTCCAGAGACTTTTAATGGGCTTACATTAATTCATTTAACCCTCATAACAATTATATAAATATTAACTATGATAGAAACCTCTTCTTGGGAGGCAGAGGCAGGCGGATCTTTGTGAGTTCAAGGCCAGCCAGGTCTACAGAGTGGAGTTCCGGACAGCCGGGGGGCTACAGAGAAACCCTCCCATGCTCAAAAAGACCAAAAAAAAAAAAAAAAAAAAAAAAAAAAAAAGAAACCTCTTATAACCCTACATCTTCAAATAATTTAGACTTTAAACTTTCATGACAGAGTCTCATGTATTCCTGCTGGCCTAGAATTCTCTGGCCTTCACCTCCCCAGTGTTGGGATGGGCCCATCATGCCCAACTTCTCTTTTTCTCTTTTTTGTTGTTTTTTTTTTAAATTGGGGTCTCCCTGGTAGCCCCTGCCTCCTGGCTTGGAACTTGCTATGTAGAGTAGGCTGGCCTCAAGTCTCACAGAGATCCACCTACCTCTAACTCTGCCTCCTGGGGCTGGGATTAAAGATACACACCGGGCTGGAGAGATGGCTTAGTGGTTAAGAGTGCCAACCGCTCTTACAGAGGACCCGGGTTCGATCCCCAACACCCACATGGCGGCCGAGAACCGTCTGAAACTCCAATTCCAGGAGAACTCCAGTTCCAGGGGAATCCGAGGCCCTCTTCTGACCTCCGCGGCATTGCACGACACGGGCGCACAAACCTGCATGCAGACAGTACATCCATACACATACATAAATAAATAAAATTTAAAAAATAAAATAAAAAATAATAAAGATACACACCACCACACTCAGCATCTCAGCATTAACTTGAGTTTTGTTTTTTTTTTTATTTTTTTTTAAATATCGGATTCCCCTGGAACTGGAGTTCTCCTGGAATTGGAGTTACAGACGGTTCTTGGCCGCCATGTGGGTGCCGGGGATCGAACCTGTGTCCTCTGAAAGAGCAGTTGGTGCTCTCAACCGCTAGGCCATCTCTCCAGCCCTAACTTGAGTTTTTAAACCACTACTTGTGTGTGTGTGTGTGTGTGTGTGTGTGTGTGTGTGTGTGTGTGTGTGAGACAAGGTCTCCATGTAGCCCCAGTTGGCCTGGAACTCACTCTGTAGACCAGGTTGGTACTTTAAATGTTTTTCTTGGGCTGGAGAGATGGCCTAGCGGTTAAGAGCGCCGACCGCTCTTACAGAAGACCCAGGTTCGATCCCCAGCACCCACATGGCGGCTGAGAGCCGTCTGAAGCTCCAATTCCAGGAGAACTCCAGTTCCAGGGGAGTCCGACACCCTCTCCTGACCTCCGCGGCATTGCACGACACGGGTGCACAGACCTGCATGCAGACAGTACATTCATACACATACAGAAATAAATAAAATTAAATAAAAAAAAAATTTTAAAAAATAAATGTTTTTCTTTACCAATAAAATATTACATTTCCCAAATATGTCCATATTTAATAATTGGACAGTGGAGTGATTTCTAACATTCACTATTATAAATAAAGCTGCAGTTCTTCACTAAGATTTTAGTGTAATGTGTTAATTTTTTTTTTTTTTTGAGACAGGGTCTCCCTGTAGCCCCAGCTGTCCTGGAACTCACTCTATAGACCAGGCTAGCCTTGAACTCACAAAGATCCGCCTGCCTCTGCTCCCAAGTGCTAGGATTAAAGGCATGCGCCACCATGCCCGGCATGTTAATATTTTTTTAAAAGAAGTAAGCAATGGGCTGGGCTAGGTGGTGAATGCCTTTAATCCCAGCACTCGGGAGGCAGAGGCAGACAGATCTCTGTGAGTTCAAGGCCAGCCTGGTCTACAGAGCAAGTTCCAGGCCAGCTGGGGCTATAGGGAGACTCTCTCTCTCTCTCTCTCTCTTTCTCTCTCTCTCACACACACACACACACACACACACACACAGAAGCAATGAGCATCTGACAGTTTTAATTAGGTAAACAATTTTGAAGTCATTAAAGACAATCTTTCCATGGTTTATAGCTTTTTCTTGTTTTGTTTTGTTTTGTTTGTTTTGTTTTGTTTTGTTTTGAGATTGGGTTTCCCTATAGCCCCAGTTGTCCTAGAACTCACTTTATAATAACTCTCACTTTTTTTTTTTTTGTCTTTTTGAAACAAGGTCTCCCTGTAGTCCCAGCTTGCCTGAACTCACTTTATAGACCAGGCTGGCCTTGAACTCACAGAGAACCTCCTGCCTCTGCCTCCTGAGTGATAGGATTAAAGGTGTATGCCACCACACCCGGCTATAACTCTCACTTTTTTTTTAATTTTTAAAAAAATTTTTAACTCTAGCTTTTTTAAATTAAAAAAAAAATTTTTTATGTGTATGAATGTACTGTCTGCATACAGGTTTGTGCACCCATGTCATGCAATGCCTCGGAGGTCAGAAGAGGGCATCGGATTCCCCTGGAACTGGAGTTAAAGACAGTTCTCAGCCACCATGTGGGTGCTGGGGATCAAACCTGGGTCCTCTGCAAGAGCAGTTGGTGCTCTTAACCACTAGCCCATCTCTCCATCCCCTAACTCTCACTTTTTAGTTTTTTTCCTTCCTTTTTTTTTTTTTTTTTTTTTGTATTTGAGACAGGGTCTCCCTTAGTACCAGCTGTCCTGGGAGCTCCGTCATGTAGACCAGGCTGGCCGTTGAACCACAAGGGGGGGATCCACCCCACCTCTACCTCACCTCCTAGTGCAGGATAAAGGCGCACGCCCAACCGTCTCATTTATTTCTAGCACCATGCATGGTGGGCGCACACCTTTAATACCCAGCCACTCGGGAAGGAAGGTGGGTGGATCTCTGTGAGTTCAAAGGGCAGCGACAGAGTACATAGCAAGTTCTAGAACCAGGCAGGGGCTAAACAAACAAAACCAAAATAAGAAACACAAAATCCTTATTTCTGTCGTTTGGGCTAGGGAGATGTCCTTCTCCAGCAGTTTAAGAAATTAAGGGCTGTTTTCTTAGAATAAGACCACGGTTTCAAATCCCAAGCACCCACATGTGGCTAACAACCAATCTGTAACTCCGAGTTCAGGGGATCCAATACCCCTCCTGTGGTCCTCCCACAAAACAGCCACTCCACGGCATGAACAAAGGTGCACTTACAGACAGGCAAGCAAACACTCATACACATAAAATAAAATAAAAACTTTTCTGTATCAGTTAAATTTAAAGATATAATGAAAATATTTTTTTTTTTTTTATTTTAGTATTTATATTTATTTTATATTTTTGTCTTTTCGAGACAGGGTCACCCTGTACCCCAGCCTGTCCTGGAACTCATCTGTAGACCAAGGCTGGGCCTTGAACTCACAAAGATCCCCTGCCTCTGCCTCCCCAAATGCTAGGATATAAAGGCGTGCCGCCCACCGCCATGCCGGCTTAATTTTATTTTTTATGTGTTACTGAATGGTACTGTCTGCATGATAGGTCATGTGCACCCGTGATCGTGCAATGCCTCGGAGTCAGAAGAACAGTGTCCGATTCCCCTGAACTTGAGTTCTCCTGGAATTGGAGTTACAGATGGTTCTCAGCCGCCCAATGGTGGGTGCGGGGAATTGAACCTGGGTCCTCTGCAAAAGCAGGTTCCGTGCATCCTTACTGAGGCCATCTCTCCAGCCCGTAAATTTTACTTTTTACTAGTGTGTGAGTGCTTGAACACAGTCCTGCTGGGTCTTGCCCAATAGCCAAGCAAATGCTATAAATCAACAGAGGTACATCCAATCCCATTTTATCTATTTTATTTATTTTTTTTTTGTCTTTTTTGTTTTTTTGGTTTTTTTGGGGGTTTTTTGTTTTTTGTTTTTTTTTTTTTTGGTTTTTTTTTTTTTTTGTTTTTTTTTGGTCTTTTTTGAGACAGAAGGTTTACTCCTTTAGCCCAGCTGGCCTGGAACTTCACTATGTAGACCGTGCTGGCCTTGAATATCTNAAGATAGAGAAGGGCCAGGCAGGACCTTGGGAATGGCCTTGGTTTCTCTGCTAACCTCACCCAAGCAGCTTAGACCTCATGTGGCTGGGGTTGTGGGGCGGGGGCTAGCTGAAAATGCTGAGCTCCTGACGGCCATGAGTTTTGCATTTCCAAATGATGGGTTTATGATTAAGCTCCAATTACTCAAATGCACCGTCCGTGAAGTATGCTAGTTCCAACTGGTAATTCTTGCTCTCTTTAATCTCTCCCCCACTTCAGTTTTTAAATCTGTGCCTCAGAATTCCTCAAGCCACAGCCATGAATGCGGCTTAGCTGAAGTTCTGATGATGCGGGGACACTTGTCTGTGATAGTGAGAATTGTAAGGAAACACACCAGCTCGTGAGACTGGGCAGGGAGACAGTGGTCTGTGAAACAAGTATCTGGCTTTCTTCCTCAGAAAGGCTGGGCTGATACTGACCTCTGCCTGGAGAACCTGTGAGTTCAGGTGGAGCCTTGGTTTTGGCTGTTGGAGGCTGGCAGATGTTCTGGAATTAAAAGATAACATCTTGAAATATTTGCTTTCATGAAACTTCTCCATGTCCCACCTGATTTCTTATCCCTTCCTCAGATGATGTCATCACCATCTATGTGGCGGTCTCACGGACTAGGCCTTATGGGTTCCTGTATTAATTTTAATTATTCCCAATAACTTTTGTGAGGTAGCTTTTATTGCACCCATTTTCCTGGTGGGAAAACGGAGGCTCACAGCATTTTGTAATTCACCTAGCACATACCATTATGAGGTGGTCAAACCAGTATTCTAAAGTCAGGTTTGTCTGCCTCCAAGCTGGTCCTCCTGCCAGCCCTGAACCTGGGAGGAACCCCAGCTAGGGCCAGGGTTCTGGTCTTCCCTGCTTCCCAGGAGCCTGCTCCCTGGGAAAGATCACTCAGTCGCTTTGCTCTACAATGCCTGCTTCACTGACTCCTGCTTATGCTGAGAAGCCAGTGAATTTTCCTTCCAGATAGGTCAGTTCCTGTGAAAGCAACCAGCTGTCTTCTGGCCCTTTACCTTCCTGTGATAAGAGCTTCGTTCTCATGGGCTGAGAGTTCTGTCCTAAGCCACAGCGTGACTGGTCATAGTGCATAGATGAAGCTATCCAGTAGTGACAGAAAGTGGAAATCTGAAAATGCACTTGGGGCTGAAATGTCTAAGACAGTAATCAATTTTTGGTTCTCTTTCCTCTGTTTTTAAAACGTTGTAGGTGAGATGGTTCTGATTGGTGAATGGATTTCAACGTCACTCTGTTCATATGGGAAGGGGGAACAGGATGGAAACACTTTAGTTTTCTCTTTGGTGAGAGGTCTGAGCTGAGCACAGGTGGTGAGATGATGTGGTTAGAGGAGGCATTCTGAAGGAAAAGCAATACAAATCCAGGTCATTTTACAAGTTGATAGTTGATGTAAGGACAATTACTGCTTATATAATGAGTATAGTGTAGATGTGCACCCTGGGAAATCTAGCATGCAACTCAGTCACACTGACATGGCTAAGAAATTGTTGTGGCTTGAAAGGTATGAGCCATGAAGCTACTGACTCTTCCTGATTGCTTTGCTGAGAGAAGAGAAGCTTGTCCAGGGCAGTTTGACCTGTTCCTATTAATACCCAGTATTAAGTCATTTTGCAGAGTCTTATTGTTTTAAAAAACTTTTATTGTCACTTAGTCAATTAAAATTAACCATATGTTCCTTATGAAATTTTTGATGAATAAAAAATACTTTTGGCTGGGCGTGGTGGTGCACGCCTTTAATCCCAGCACCTGGGAGGCAGAGGCAGGTGGATCTCTGTGAGTTCAAGGCCAGCCTGGTCTTCATAGTGAATTCTAGGAGAGCTGAGGCTACAGGGAAACCCTGTCTCAAAAGGGACAAAAAAAAAAAATACTTTTGTTTCAAAGCTTGTATTATAGTATGTGAACACTGTTTTCAACTTCTTTTTAAAAGTTTAAAAATTTTTTGAGAATTCCATACATGAGTATTTGTATTTGCATTTACTGTTACATGCATATATGTGCGTATATGTACACATATATATATATATGTATACATATCTATACATATATACATATATACACACACACACACACAACTGGTGTACACTTGTGTTTGGAGCTGCCCACTAAAGATCAGATAGCCTCTCAGGTAACTAGTCCCTGTAGGAAAACCAATTCCCTCTCCGTCAGCATCCATTGCTTGCCTATAACTTTTTTTTAAATTTATTTTTTATGTGTATGAATGTACTGTCTGCATGCAGGTTTGTGCACCCGTGTCATGCAATGCCATGGAGCTCAGAAGAGGGTGTCGGATTCCCCTGGAACTGGAGTTAAAGATGGTTCTCAGCCACCAAGTGGGTGCTGGGGATCAAACGCGGGTCCTCTGCAAGAGCAGTTGGTGTTCTTAACCGCTGAGCCATCTCCTCAGCCTTTTCTCTGCCATCTATGGTGTACTTTCCAGGTCTCTTGCAGTCTTTAATAGTTTTTTCTCTTCTCCATAAGTGTATTTCTCCTCCTTGGGAGGCAGAGGCAGGTAGATCTCTGTGAGTTCAAGGCCAGCCTGGTCTACACAGTGATTTCTAGGCCAGCTGGGGCTACAGGGAGACCCTGTATAAAAAAAAGATGAAAATTAATTATAATTATGATACCGCAATGATGTTATACATGCCATTATACACTGTCCAAACCCATAGAATGTACAAAAAGAGCAAACCCCAAGGCACACTATGGACTTTGAGTGATTATGTCAATTAGTTACATCAAATGGAGCAAAAATGCTGATAATGGGGGAAGCTGTGCATATGTGGGGTAGAGGAGAGTAGATGAGGATCACTGTACCTTCCTCTTTACTGTGAACTTTTTTTGTGTGTGTCTTTTTAAGACAGGGTCTCCCTTTAGTCCCACTGGCTTGGAGCTCTCTATGTAGACCAGGTTAGGCTGGCTTTGAACTCACAGAGATCTACCTGCTCCTGCCTCCTGAGTGCTGGGACTAAAGACCTGTGGCACCATACCTGGCCCTTATTTTTTTTTTAATTTTTTAATTTATTTTTTATGTGTATGAATGTACTGTCTGCATGTAGGTTGGTGCACCCATGTCTGTTGTGCAATGCTGCAGAGGTCAGAAGTGGGTGTCGGATTCCCCTGGAACTGGAGTCAAAGACAGTTCTTAGCCACCATGTGGGTGCTGGGAATAGAACCCAGGTCTCTGCAAGAGCAGTCAGACCTCTTAACTGCTAGGCCATCTCTCCAGCTCCAGCCCTTATTTTATGAGTGTTTTGCCTGCATGTATGTAAGTGCCTCATGTGCGTGCAATGCCCGTGCAAATCACCACGCATGGCTTTTACTGTGAAATTAAAACTTTCTCTAAAACATCATCTTGGGGCTACAGAGATGGCTCAGCAGTTAAGAGATGGCTCAGCACTTACTGCTCTTCCAGAGAACCTGGGTTTAGTTCCCAGTACCCACATGGTGATAATGGTCCATAACTCTCTTCCGAACTCCACGGGCATTGCATGCACATGAGGCACTTATGTACATGCCAGCAAAACACTCATAAAATAAGGGCCAGGTGTGGTGGCATACACCTTTAATCCCAACACTCGGGAGGTAGGAGCAGGTGGATCTCTGTGAGTTCAAGGCCAGCCTGATCTACATACCAAGCAAGCTCCAGGCCAACTGGGACTAAAGGGAGACCTTGTCTCAAAAAGCCAAAAAAATAAAAGACAAGAGGATCCACAATTTAAGGCTATCTTCAGCTATATAACAAATCGGATACCTACCAGCCTGATCTACACACATACACGTGCGCACGCACGCGCGTGCATGCACACACACTTCCAATATATCGCTGAAATATACATATATATAACTCTCTGCACATGTATATGTATATGTAATGTATATGTATATAAAACAGTTACCTTGCTGGGCGTGGTGGTGCACACCTTTAATCCCAGCACTTGGGAGGCAGAGACAGGCAGGTCTCTGTGAGTTCAAGGCCAGCCTGGTCTACATAGCAAGTTCCAGGCCAGCTGGGGCTATAGGGAGACCCTGTCTCAAAAAGACAAAAAAAAGTTACCTTTTCTTTTAACCTTAATTTGCCTAAGATTGTTGCTGCAAGTCATAGGAGTCATTTTATTAGGGACCGAAATTAGATGGCTGAGTCACAAGGTGGTAGAGAGCTTACCATATATCCACTTAACCCCTTTGAACTTTATGTTATTTATATATTTTTATTCCTGAAACAATTAGGGCTAGGAATGTGGCTCACTGGCAAATCGCCTAGCATGTGCAAGGCTCTGTGTTTTACCTCTAGCATGAAGGACAAGGGGAAGAAAGAAGGCAGGGGCAGGTCAAGGAAAGGAAAGAAATGAAGAAAGGGGAAGGGATAAAGGGAAGAAAAAATAGGGAAGAAATTTCTAAATTTTTTCTAAAATTATTCCAGTTATCAGTGCTGCTCAGTGGTAGAGAATTCTTGCATAGCATAAACTAGGTTGAATTCCCAGCACAGAAAAGGAGAGGAGGGAGAAGGGAGGAGGATGAGGAGGAGGAGGAGGAGAAGAGACATTTAGGTATAATATAAGCATTTCCATTTTCTTCTTTGACAGGGGGCATGAAGACTAGATTGGCCTCAAACTCAGAGATCTACCTGTCTCAGCCTCTGGAATGCTGGGATTAAAGGTATGAACTACCATGCCACACCTCTGTGTTTCAGTCAATGTATTATTCCAGGGTGGCCTTGAACTAATATCCCACCTCAGCCTCCTAAGTGCTGTTATAACAGCCATGTGTCCACACTCCAGGGATGGTTTGTGTGAGGACTTTGTTGTTGTTTTGAGTCACAGTCTCACTATGTAGCCTTAGCTGCCCTGGAGTTTGCTATGTAGATCAGGCTGGCCTTAAATTCATAGAGCTCTACCTGCCTCTACTTCCTGAGTGCTGGGATTAAAGGCAGGTGCCACCATACAGGGATCAATTTGATGTTTTGTTATATGTATATATCGATCCTAAATTGACACATCCATCATTCTACATACTGTGTGTATGTGTGTGTGTGTGTGTGTGTGTGTGTGTGTGTGTTTATGTAGGACCACTTAAGGTCTACTCAGCAAATTTCAAGTATAAAATATGATTGTACCTATCATTTCCACACTGTACATTATATCTCCAATATTTATCCTTCTAACTGGGACTTTGTACTTTTTTGACTAACATCTCCTGCTTTTTTCTACTTCCCAGCCCACAGCAACCACAATTCTACTGTTTGCTCTTATGAATTCAGGTTTTGGAGACTCTATATAAATGACATCCTGTAGTGTTTTTGTCTTTCTGTACATGGCTTACTTCACTTAGCATGAAGTTCACTTAGCATGAGGTTCATCCATGTTGTTGCACATATCTAGATTCTTTTTTTTTTTGTATTTTTGAGACAGGGTTTCCCTTTTAGTCCCAGCTGTCCTGGAACTCACTCTGTAGACCAGACTGGCCTTGAACTCACAGAGATCCACCTGCCTCTGCCTCCCAATTGCTAGGATTAAAGGCACGAGCCACCATGTCTGGCTGTCTTCTTTTTTTAAAGACTAATATTCATTACATATATAATTTCTGACAGTGCTAGAAATCTAGGTCTTCTCCACATGCTAAGCAAACCCTTTGCCACTACATCCCTAGCTCCTTAATTTCCTTTATCCAGTAGGTCAAATGTACAGTGCTTGATTCCATACCTGAGTTGTTGTAAATAATGCCACAATGAACAAACATGGGATACAGACATCTTTTTCTTTCTTTCTTTTTTGTGGTTTGGGTTTTTTTTTTTCTTTGCTTGAGACAAAGTCTCCAGTAGCCCAGGTTGACCTCCAAGTTGCTATGTAGTGGAGGGATGATTAGGATGGCTAAAGTCCTGACCTTCTTGCCTTCACTGCCCAAGTGCTGGGACTATAGATTGTGCCACCATGCCTGGCTTCACTTCCTTGAGACAATGTCTCTATAAATTGTCCAGGCTGGTCTTGAGGTTTTACTTCTCCTGTCTCTACTCCCAAGTAACTGGGATTGCAGTTTTGTGCCAGGAGATTTTTTTTTTGGGGGGGGGGTGCTTTTGACCTGGTCTGGAACTTGATATGTAGACCAGACTCAGAAATCCACCTACCTATGCCTCCAAAGTGCAGGGATTAAAGGTGTGTTCCACAACACCAAGATCTTTTTTTTTTTTTTTGGTCTTTTTGAGGCAGGGTCTCCCTGAAGCTCCAGCAGCCCCAGCAGCCCCAGCTGGCCTGGAACTCACTGTGTAGATCAGGCTGGCCTCAAACTCACAGAGATCTGCCTACCTGCACCTCCCCTGGGATTCAAGGCATGTGCCACCATACCTGGCTTATCTTCTTTTTGTTGTTAACTGATGTATATGAACGTTTTACCTGTATGTTAGTGTACCACATGTGTGCAGTGCCTGCTGAGGCCAGAAGAGGGCATAGAATCCCCTGGAACTGGAATTATGATAGTTGTTAGCCACACGTGGGTGCTGGGAACTGAACCCAGGTCCTCTGCAAAATCAGCCAGTGCTCTTAATCACTGAGCCATCTCTCCAGCCCCTTTGGTCTTTTTTTTTTTTTTTTTTTTTCTTTTTGAGACAGGGTCTCCCTGTAGCCCCAGCTGTCCTGGAACTGCTCTGTAGACCAGGCTGGCCTTGAACTCACAAAGATCCGCCTGTCTCTGCCTCCCAAGTGCTAGGATTAAAAGCGTGTGCCACCACGCCTGGCCCTTTGGTCTTTTTTTATAACAGCCATTCTAACAGATATAAGGTGATATTCTCATTGTGGAATTTGATTTGTAGCTCCCTAATGATACTGAGTTTTTTATTTTTTCAAATACTTACCAGACATTTGTCTTCATTTGAAAAATATCTGAGGGCTGGAGAGATGGCCTAATGGTTAAGAGTGCCAACTGCTTTTGCAGAGGACCCAGGTTCGATCCCCAGCACTCACATGGTGGCTTATAACCATCTTTAACACCAGTTCCAGGGAAATCCGACACCCTCTTCTAACCTCCGTGGCATAGCATGACTCGGGTGCACAAACCTACATGCAGACAGTACATTCATACACATAAAATTTTGGGGGCTGGAGAGATGGCCTAGTGGTTAAGAGGGCCAACTGCTCTTGCAGAGGACCCGGGTTCGATCCCCAGCACCCACATGGCGGTTAAGAACCATCTGTAACTCCAATTCCAGGAGAACTCTAGTTCCAGGGGAATCTGAGACCCTCTTCTGACCTCCACGGCATTGCACTACAAAGGTGCACAGACCTGCATGCAGACAGTACATTCATACACATATGAAAATAAATAAAATTTAAAAAATAAATCTTTTTATTATTTTTTTTAATATATATAAATCTTTTTTTAATATCTTAAAAATTTTTTTTTTTGTCTTTTCGAGACAGGGTAGCCCCAGCTGTCCTGGAACTCACTCTGTAGACCAGGCTGTCATGGAACTCACAAAGATCCGCATGTACTGTCTGCATGTAGGTTTGTGCCCATGTCATGCAATGCCGCAGAGGTCAGAAGAGGGTGCTGGATTACCCTGGAACTGGAGCTAAAGACGGTTCTCAGACACCATGTGGGTGCTGGGGATTGAACCCGGGTCCTCTGCAAGAGCAGTAGGCGCTTTTAACCACTAGGCCATCTCTCCAGCCCCCTAATAAATTTTTTATTTTATTTATTTATTTATTTATTTATTTATTTATTTATTTATTTATTTATTTATTTGTCTTTTCGAGACAGGGTCTCCCTGTAGCCCCAGCTGTCCTGGAACTCACTCTGTAGACCAGGCTGGCCTTGAACTCACAAAGATCCACCTGCCTCTTCCTCCCGAGTGCTAGGATTAAAGGCATGCGCCACCACGCCCGGCTTCTAATAATTTTTTTTTTTAAATCAAAACAAGCCAGGTGTGGTAGCGTAGGCCTTTAATCCTAGCAATTGGGAGGCAGAGGCAGGCAGATGTTTGTGAGTTCAAGGCCACCCTGGTCTATGGAGGGAACTCCAGGACAGCTGGGGCTACAGGGAGACCCTGT
Organism: Rhizomys pruinosus; assembly: GCA_009823505.1. Classification (NCBI taxonomy): domain Eukaryota; kingdom Metazoa; phylum Chordata; class Mammalia; order Rodentia; family Spalacidae; genus Rhizomys; species Rhizomys pruinosus. Next base: position 561,754 of record VZQC01011170.1, on the reverse strand, counting down.
TTCAAGAAAAAAAAAATTAAAATTAAAATGTGAATAGGCTATTGGGAAGTGATGAAACCATAAAAGTGATCCCTAGTTGGAGGAAGTATATTACTGGGGACATTTTTTTGAGACAGGGTCTCCCTATAGCCCCAGCTGGCCTGGAACTCACTTTGTAGACCAGGCTGGCTTTGAACTCACAGAGATCTGCCTGCCCCTGCCTCCTGAGTGCTAGGATTAAAGGCCTGCACCACCACGCCCGGCTTAAAGATGGTTATTAGCTGCCATGTTGGTACTGGGAATTGAACCCAGGTCCTCTGCAAAAGCAATTGGTGCTCTTAATCACTGAGGCATCTCTCCAGCCCCTGGGAGCCTTTCTTTAAAGACGTGTCTTAGGGCTGGAGACAGGGCTCAGTGGTTAAGAGTGCTGGCTGCTCTTGCAGAGAGAGCACTGAGGTTCAAATCCTAGCACCCATATTGCAGCTAACAATAATTCATAACTCCAGTTCGGGGGATCCAACATCCTCTTCTGACCTCTGTGGGCATTATAGGATATGGGTGCACCTACCTATGTGCACACAATATATGCATACACATAAAAATTTTTAAATATTTTGCTGTAGCCAGGCATGGTGGTGTATGCCTTTAATCCTAGCACTTGGGAGACAGGAAGGCAGATCTCTGTGAGTTCAAGGCCAGCCTGGTCTACAGAGCAAGTTCCAGGACAGCTAGGGCTACAGGGAGAATCTGTCTCAGAAAGACCAAAAAAATTAAAAAATTTTTTAAATTTCTGTATGTGTATGAATGTACTGTCTGCATGCAAGTGTGTGCACCCGTGTCGTGCAATGCCGCGGAGGTCAGAAGAGGGTATCGGATTCCCCTGGAACTGGAGTTCTCCTGGAATTGGAGTTTCAGACGGTTCTCAGCCGCCGTGTGGGTGCTGGGGATCAAACCCAGGTCCTCTGTAAGAGCAGTCGGCGCTCTTAACCGCTAGGCCATCTCTCCAGCCCCCTAATAAATTTTTTATTTTATTTATTTATTTATTTATTTATTTATTTATTTATTTATTTATTTATTTGGTCTTTTTGAGACAGGGTCTCCCTGTAGTCCCAGCTGTCCTGGAACTCACTCTGTAGACCAGGCTGGCCTTGAACTCACAAAGATCTGCCTGCCTCTGCCTCCCAAGTGCTAGGATTAAAGGCGTGCTCCACCACGCCCAGCCCAAAATATTTTTTAAAGCTGTTTTTTTGTTTGCTCTCTTTTTCCTTGCCATCATGAGGTAAACAGCTCTGCTCTGCCATCCTGTCTTGCTGCTGTCATGCTCTTGCCCACCACAGGCCCACAACAGAGGAGTCAGCTGATCAAAGGTTGATACTTCTGAAAGCATGAGCTAAAATACATCACTTTTTTCCTTTTTGAATACTATTTTGAATATTATCCCCTTAGATGTACAATTTGCAAATATTTTCTCCCACTTCGTAGGTTGTCTCTTCACCCTGCTGATAGTTTCCAGTTTGATGCCACTCAATTTTCTCTTTTTGAAACTATTTGCTTTGATTTCCTCTAAGTCTCAGATGACCTGTTAAACCAACGTCCCGATCAGCCTACAGACTGCACTGTAGCATGCAAGTCACACAATTCTCTAAGCTAACTGAAAATCATTCCCTTCACAATGAGTGAATCTCAAGGTATAAAATTGTATACCTCCCAGCACTCGGTAGGTCTGTGAGTTCAAGGCCAGCCTACTCTACAGAGTGAGTACCAGGCCAGCTGGGACTACAGGGAGATCCTGTCTCAAAAAAGACAAAAAAATGTGTATACCATTAAACTGTTCAGGACCTTTCAAGTTGGAAACCTTGGTGTCCATAAATCTGAGCAACTGGAAAACTCACCTGGCTTCTGCTCTAAGCTTCTCTTCTTATTGAGAGGCTCATTAGCCATATCTCTAATCTAATCATTCCTTTGAGGACTTGATATTTATCCTGTCTTCCCAAAGAGCCTCTTTTTTTTTCCAAAGAGCCTCTTTCTAATTGAATGGACAACCAAAGTGCTCCTTTGCCTGAAACTTAATTTTAGCTCTTCCTTCCCTTCCTCCCTCCCATCTTTTCTTCCTTTCTTCTTTCTTTTCTTTCTCTCAATGCTGGGGACCAACCATCCCCCCATCATGGATACTATGACAATTACATTTCTGTGGGACTTCAAACTAACAGAAGCCAAGATCTCCTGATAATTATGAATTATCTAAGGTGATCAAAAATATATACAGTCCATGATCATCCTCCCTAGATCAACTGATTGTGAATTTGGGAAGATTTAATGGGTGCAAGACTTGGATTTCCGTATGTTTAAGAACCCTTGTAGGTGATTCTCATTTGGATGTCCTAGACTATCATTAGGATAGAATATAGTCTGGGGCTGGAGAGATGGCCTAGCAGTTAACAGTGCTAACTGCTCTTGCAGAGGACCCGGGTTCGATCCCCAGCGCCCACATGGCGGCTGAGAACCGTCTGTAACTCCAGTTCCAGGAGAGCTCCAGTTCCAGGGGAATCCGACACCCTCTTCTGACCTCCACGGCATTGCACGACACGGGTGCACAGACCTACATGCAGACAATACATTCATACACATAAATAAAAAATAAAAATAAAAAGGATAGAATGTAGTCACTAAAACCTCGGCCCACACTAAGCCCTGTGTAGGGATGTTCCTTGGGCCATTGCCTTATACTCTATGCCTCTGAAGTTTAGTTTTTAGGAGGGGGGGGTTGGTTGGTTGGTTGGTTTTAGATTTTGGCTCTTTTGAGACAAAGTTTTGTTATTGGTTATCCTGGAACTTAGAGCCTCTGCCTCTCAAATGTTGGAATTACTGGCATGAGCTACCACATCAGTTCATATTCATTTGTTCGTTTGTTTTTGAAACAGGGTCTCCCTATAGCCCCAGATGGCCTGGAACTCACTCTGTAGATAGGCTGGCCTTGAACTCACAGAGATCCGCCTGCCTCCACCTGCCTCTGCCTGCCAAGTGCTAGGATTAAAGGCATGCGCCACCATGCCCGGCATCAGTTCATTTTTAGTTATTGTGCGGGAACATCATTTTGCTCTTTTTGTTTTGTTTTGTTTTTGTTTTTGTTCTTTGAGTCAGTGTCTCACTCTGTAGCCAGGCCTGGCTGGCCTGGAACTCACTGTGTAGACTAGGGTGGCCTTGAATTTATCAAGATTTGCCTACCTCTGCCTCCTGAGTGCTAAGATTTTAGACCAAAAAAAAAAAAAAAAAAAAAGAGAAGCCAGGCGTGGTGGCGCACGCCTTTAATCCTAGCACTTGGGAGGCAGAGGCAGGCAGATCTTTGTGAGTTCAAGGCCAGCCTGGTCTACA
>VZQC01011170.1:463743-553723 GCA_009823505.1 Rhizomys pruinosus | reverse complement strand
CGTGGTGGCGCACGCCTTTAATCCTAGCACTTGGGAGGCAGAGGCAGGTGGATCTTTGTGAGTTCAAGGCCAGCCTGGTCTACAGAGTGAGTTCCAGGACAGCTGGGGCTACAGGGAGACCCTGTCTCGAAAAGATAAAAAAAAAAAATAAATAAATAAATAAATAAATAAATATGAATTAAATTAGCCCCAGGCATGGTGGCACATGCCTTTGATCCTATCACTCAGGAGGCAGAGGCAGGTGAATCTTTGAATTAGAGCCCAGCCTGGTCTATCTAGTGAGAGACAGGCCAGTCTGGACTACACTGTGAGACTCTGTGTCAAAAAAATTAGGGGGAGTTGCTAGAGAAATAGCTCAGTGGATAAGAGAACTGGTTGCTCTTGCAGAAGACCCAGGCTCAGTTCCCAGCATCCACATGGCAGCTAACAACTGTCTAAAACTACAATCCAGGGGAATCTGGCACCCTTTTTTGGCCTCCATGGACACTGAATGCCTGGGTGCACCTACATAATGGAGGCAAGATACTCATACACATAAAAATAATAAAAATTTTAAAATCCCAGCACTTGGGAGGCAGGGGCAGGCAGATCTCTGTGAGTTCAAGACCAGCCTGGTCTACAGAGTGAGTTCTAGGACAGCTGGGGCTACAGGGAGACACTGTCTCCAAAAGAACCCCCCCCATTTTTTTTTCTTTTTTTGGTCTTTTTCAAGACAGGGTCTCCCTGTAGCTCCAGCTGTCCGGGAACTCACTCTGTAGACCAGGCTGGCCTTGAACTAACAAAGATCCACCTGCCTCTGCCTCCCAAGTGCTAGGATTAAAGGTGTGTGCCACCACGCCCGGCAACCCCCCCAATTTTTTAAATTAAGAACTTTGAATATTTGTTTTACTCACTTTTCAGACATGATACTAATGTGTGCCACTCAGTTGCTGAGCAAGCATTTTTATGGGCCAAAAGCTTACTGTTGTTACCCATTTTAAAAAATGAAGTAGGGGCTGGAGAAATGGCCTAGCAGTTAAGAGTGCCTACTGCTCTTGCAGAGGACCCAGGTTCGATCCCCAGCGCCCACATGGCGGCTAAGAGCCGTCTTTAACTCCAGTACCAGGGGAATCTGACGCCTTCTTCTGACTGCTGCTGCATTGCACGACACAGGTACAGAAACCTACATGCAGACAGTACATTCATACACATAAAAAATAAAAATATTTATGGAAAGTTTAACTGTTAAAACTGTAAGGAATGTTACTACCATACAGAAATCCAAAGCTTCTTACATCAAAAGAAAAGAAGTAGGAATTTAGGAAACTATCAATCCAATAGAAGACAAAACATGAGAAGTAAAGAAATAAGAAAGTAGGGCTGGAGAGATGGCCTAGCGGTTAAGAGCACCGACCACTCTTGCAGAGGACCCTGGTTCGATCCCCAGCACCCACATGGCAGCAGAGAAACGTCTGAAACTCCAATTCCAGGAGAACTCCAGTTCCAGGGGAATCCGACACCCTCTTCTGACCTCCGAGGCATTGCACAACACGGGTGCACACACTTGCATGCAGACAGTACATTCAAACACATACAGAAATAAATAAAATTAATAAAAAAATTTTTAAGAAATGAGAAAGTAAAAGCTAGTAAGAGTGGCAAGGAGCTGGAGAGATGGCTCAGCGGTGTAGGAGCACCAACTGCTCTTGCAGAGGACCCGGGTTCGATTCCCAGCACCCACATGGTGGCTGAGAACCGTCTTTAACTCCAGTGCCAGGGGAATCCGACACCCTCTTCTGACCTCCCCTGCATTGCATGACATAGGTACACCAACCTACATGCAGATAGTACATTCATACACATAAAAAAAATAAATAGGGGGCGGGAGAGATGGCTTAGTGGTTGGGAGTGTTGACTGCTCTTGCAGAGGATCTGGGTTAGATTCCCAGCACACACATGGCGGCCAAGAACCAACTTTAGTGAACACACAGAGGCAGGCAGATCTCTGTGAGTTCAAAGGCCTGCCTGGTCTGCAGGGTGAGTTCCAGGGCAGCTGGGACTAAAGGGAGACCCTGTCTCAAAAACACCAAAAAATAAAATAAACTGAACTTTAATAATCTCTAAAAGAAAAAATAACAAAATTAAAAAAAAAAAAACTTTGGCAAGGCGTGGTGGTGCATGCCTTTTTTTTTTTTTTCTCCCAGCCCAGCTTCCTCTTCCCCGGCACACGCCTTTAATCCTAGCACAGGATATTTGTGAGTTCAAGGCCAGCCTCATGTACAGAGTGAGTTCCAGGACAGCTGGGGCTATAGGGAGACCCTGTCTCGAAAAGACCAAAAAAAAAGAATGGCAAGGAGAAAAATCAATAAGACAAAAGGAGTAAACTCAAATATGGCAGTAATCAAAATAGATATTAAAATATCAATCTCACTTATTAAAAGAAAACTTCAGTTTAATTTTTTTTTTTTTTTTTTGGTCTTTTCCAGATAAGACAGAGTCTCCCTGTATCCCCAGCTGGCCTGGAATTTGCTCTGTAGACCAGGCTGGCCTTGAACTCACAAAGATCCACCTGCCTCTGCCTCCCAAGTGCTAGGAGTAAAGGGGTGCGCCACCACGCCCGGCTCAGTTTAAATTTTATAAAAGTTAAGCTCCATGTTGGATAAAATAACTTTAAAATATGACTCGTAGGCAGGAGAGATGAGTGCACAAACTTGCATGCAAACAGTACATTCATACAAATAAAAATTTAAAAAAATAAAAATAAAATATGACTCGTAGGCAGGAGAGATGGGTCAGCAGTAAAAAGCACTGGCTGTTCTTACAGAGGACCTGGGTTCCGTTCCCCAGCACCCACATGGCAGCTAACAACTGTCCGTAACTCCATCCAGTTCCAGGGGATCTGATACCCTCTTCTGATCTCTGTGGGCATTTTATGACACAGCTGTCACACAGGCAATATAAAGATTTTAAGGCTAGCCTCAACTATGTAATGAGTTGAAAGCCAGCACGAACTAGATATGACCTAATCTCAAACAAACCAATCCAAAATAAAAGATGTGTGTGGGGGGGGACTAGTATACACAGGTCCTGGAAAAGAGGTACCACTTGCCCTGTTGTCTCACAGGGTAAGAAAGTACCATGTTTTGCTCAGGTAGGAGAACAGTAGCAAGTATAAAGTATAGGCCAGAACTTTTATTGAGTTCCAAGAGAAGGCAGAGGCTCTAAGCTTTTGGGGTTGACCCTAGCTGCCTGGGATGATTAGGGAAGAGGAATATTGCCTACTGCCCTGTAAGGGACAGATAGAGAAGGTTTGGCTCCAGATTGGTCAGTTTGTATATTAAAAGGCATACTCTTGGCTGAGTCTTCTGCTATCTTTAAGGACCAGCTAGTCCTGAGTGGGGATATCTCAATCAGAAAGAGTCCCTGAAGATGTTGAAACATTATACAGAGACCATTTAAATAGCCTTTTTTTTTTTTTAATTTTTTATTTATTTCTGTATGTGTATCAATGCATGCAGGTCTGTGCACCCGTGTCGTGCAACGTTGCGGAGATCAGAAGAGGGTCTCGGATTCCCCTGGAGCTGGAGTTCTCCTGGAATTGGAGTTTCAGACGGCTCTCGGCCGCCATGTGGGTGCTGGGGATCAAACCCGGGTCCTCTGTAAGAGCGGTCGGCGCTCTTAACCACTAGGCCATCTCTCCAGCCCCTAAATAGCCTTTTTTTTTTTTTTTTTTGGAAAACCTCTGAAACTCCATTGCAGGAGAACTGGCCAGCTTTCCAGGGGAATCCGACACCCTCTTCTGACCTCCGCGGCATCGCAACACAGCGCGGCGCCACAAACTTGCATCAGACAGTACTTTCATACACATACAGAAATAAATAAAATAAAAAAAAAATTAAAAAAAAAAAGGAAGGGGGCTGAGAGATACCTAGCGGTTAAGAGCGCCGACCGCTCTCGACAGAGGACCCAGGTTCGATCCCCAGCACCCACATGGCGGCCGAGAACCGTCTGAACTCCAATTCCAGGAGAACTCCAGTTCCAGGGGAATCCGACACCTCTTCACCTCCGCGGCATTGCCGACACGGGTTGCACAACCTGCATGCAGACAGTACATTTCAATACACAATACAGGAAAAAAAAAAAAAAAAAAAAGGCTATTAGGGCTTGGAGAGATGGCTAGTGGTTAAGAAGCCCCACCTACCCAGACCGATCTCTTACAGAGGACCCCGGGTTTGATCCCCAGCACCCAACAAGCGGCGGCCGCGCGAGAAGCCTTCTGAAACTCCAATTCCATGGCGACAACTCCAAGCTCCAGGGATCCGAGACCGCTCTTCTGATCTCCGCAACGTTGCACGACACGGTTGCACAGGCCTGCATGCATTGATGCACATAACAGAAATAACTAAAAAAAATTAAGAAAAAACAAAGCTATTTAAATGGTCTCTGGTATAATGTTCAACAGCTTGCAGGGACTCTTTCTGATTGAGATATCCCCACTCAGGACTAGCTGGTCCTTAAAGATAGCAGAAGACTCAGCCAAGAGTATGCCTTTTAATATACAAACTGACCAATCTGGAGCCAAACCTTCTCTATCTGTCCCTTACAGGGCAGTAGGCAATATTCCTCTTCCCTAATCATCCCAGGCAGCTAGGGTCAACCCCAAAAGCTTAGAGCCTCTGCCTTCTCTTGGAACTCAATAAAAGTTCTGATGCCTAACTTTATACTGCTACTTTCTCCTACCTGAAGCAAAACATGGGGTACTTTCTTACCGCTGTTGAGAAACAGGCAAGTGGTACCTCCGTTTTCCAGGACCTGTGTATTATGACTATCCCCCCCACACACATCGTTTATTTTTGGATTGTTTGTTTGAGTTAGGTCCATATCTAGTTCGTGCTGGCTTTCAACTTCATTACATAGTTGAGGCTAGCCTTAAAAATCTTTATATTGCTGTGTGACAGCTGTGTCATTAAAATGCCCACAGAGATCCAGAAGAGGGTATCAGATCCCCTGGAACTGGATGGATGTTACTGGCACAGTTTTTAGCTGCCATGTGGGGTGGCTGGAGGGAACGGAAACCCCACGGTCCTGGTAAGAGAGGCCAGTCAAGCTTTTATTGCTGAACCCATCTCTCCTGCCTACGAGTCATATTGTTATTTTTTATTTTTTACATTTTTAATTTGTATGAATGTACTTTTGCAGGCAAGTTTGTTGCACTCATCTCTCCTGCCTAAGAGTACATATTTTAAAGTTATTTTATCCAACATGGAGCTTAACTTTTATAAAATTTAACTGAGCCGGGCGTCCGGTGGCGCACCCCTTTACTCTAGAACTTGGGAGGCAGAGGCAGGTGGATCTTTGTGGCAGTTCAAGGCCAGCCTTGGGTCTACATAGCAAATTACCAGGCCAGCTCATGGGAGTCAGGGACCTCGTCTTATCTGGAAAAGACCAAAAAAAAAAAAAAAAAAATTTAAACTGAAAGTTTTCTTTTAATAAGTGAGATTGATATTTTAATATCTATTTTGATTACTGCCATATTTGAGTTTACTCCTTTTGTCTTATTGATTTTTCTTCTGGCCATTCTTTTTTTTTTGGTCTTTCGAGAAGGGTTCTCCCTATAGCCCCAGCTGTCGCCTGGACATCCGCAATCTGAGTACCATGAGATGGCCTTGAACTCACAAAGATCTGTGCGTAGGATTAAAGGCGTTGTGCCGGGGAAGAGGAAGCTGGGCTGGGAGAAAAAAAAAAAAAAGGCATGGCACACACCACGCCTTGCAAAGTTTTTTTTTTTATTTTTTTTTATTTTGTTATTTTTTTTTATTTTCTTTTAGAGATTAGTAAAGTTCAGTTTATTTTATTTTTTGTTTTGTGTTTTGAGACAAGGTCTCCCTTTGTCCCACTGCCCTGGAACTCACACCTGCCAGAACCAGGCTGGACTTTGAACTCACAGAGATCGTGCCTGCCTCTGTGTGTTTCACTAAAGGTTGGTTCTGGCCGCCATGTGTTGTTAGCCTGGGAACTAACCCAGATTCCTCGCACGAGCAGGTCAAACACACTTACCCCAACCACTAAGCCTCCCTGCTCTCTCCTTCCCAGCCCCCCTATTTGATTTTTTTTTATTGTATGAATGTACTATCTGCACGTAGGTTGGGTGTACCTATGTCATGCATGCAGGGGAGGTCAAAGAGGGTTGTTCTGCGGATTCCCTGGCAGCTGGAGTTAAGTTTCAAACCAGAGATGGTGCTGTATCAACCCACCGGTCCTGCAACATTTCCTTAAACAAAGTAACCTGGGTGCGTGGAGCATGACCCGGCCTCTTCGGATTTCCGTGCGCCAACGTGCTTCTGTCTCCTTCACTTTACAGTCATTTCTAAATTTATTTCTTTAAAAATTTTTTTATTATTTATTTATTATCTGTAATGTGTTTGACATGTACTGTCTGCTGCAATGTGGCACCCGGTGTTGTGCCTATGCCTCGGAGGTCAGAAGCAGGGTGTCGGATTCCCCTGGAACTGGAGTTCGCCTGGAATTGGAGTTTTCCAGACGTTTCGCTCTGCCAGCGTGTGCTGGGGATCGAACCCGCAGGGTTGTCCTTGCAAGAGATGGGCGGTGCCTTTAAACGCTAGGGGCCATCTCTCCAGTGCCCTACTTTCTTATATTCTATTACTCTGCATGTTTGTCTTCATATGGTATGATAGTTTCCCTAAAATTCCTTACTCTTTTCTTTTGTGTTAAGAAGCTTTGGGATTTCTGTATGGTAAGTAACATTCCTACGTTTTAAAAACAGTTAACTTTCCATAAATATTTTTAGTTTTTTATGTGTATAAATGTACTGCTGCATGTAGGTTTCTGTACCCTGTGTCCCGTTGTCAATGCAAGCAGCATCAAGACAGAATGCGTTCAGATTCCCCTGGGGGTACTGGGAGTTTAAAACGGGCCTCTAGCCGCCATGTTGGGGGGAGGGCGCGGGGATTCGAACCTGGGTCCTCTGCAAGAGCAGTAGGCACTCTTAACTGCTAGGTTCTTTTCTATCTTCTCCAGCCCTACTTCTTTTTTTAAAATGGGTAACAACAGTAAGCTTTTGGCCCATAAAAATGCTTGCTCAGCAACTGAGTGGCACACATTAGTATCATGTCTGAAAAGTGAGTTTAAACAATATTCATTACAAGTTTTTAATTTAAAAAATTGGGGGGGTTGCCGGTCGTGGTGGCACCCACCTTTTAATCCTAGCACTTGGGAGGCAAAAACAAAAGAGGCAGTGGATCTTTGTTAAGNCTCGGCCGCCATGTGGGTGCTGGGGATCGAACCCGGGTCCTCTGCAAGAGCGGTCGGCGCTCTTAACCGCTAGGTCACCTCTCCAGCCCCCTAAATAGCCTTTTAAAATGTACAAAAGTACATTTTATACAAAAGGTATCTTCCCCTAGCCAGAGCTACAGACATGGACTCTTCTGCTCTTCTAGAAATTTCAAAATGTGTTTATTCCTTCTTAGTTTTAAATCTGTGGCTTTTCATAGAGGTCAGGAAACACACCCAGGTGTCATTCCTCAGGTGCCAATTAGGCTAATCAGCAAGCTTCCAGGGATCCACCTGTCTCTATCTCCCATTGCACTATCTCTGGGGTTATACAACTATGTCCAGTTTTTGTTGTTGCTTAATAATGTGGTGTGGAGCCAGGCGTGGTGGCACACGCCTTTAATCCTAGCACTCTGGAGGCAGAGGCAGGCGGATCTTTGTGAGTTCAAGGCCAGCCTGGTCTACAGAGTGAGTTCCAGGACAGCTGGGGCTACAGGGAGACCCTGTCTCAAAAAGACCAAAATAATAATAATAATAATAATAATAATAATAATAATAATAATGTGGTGTGGATCCGAACTCAGATCCTAATGCTTGAAGGCAAGTGCCCTACTGACTGAGCAATCACCTCAGGCCTCATGTATATAGTCCAAGACTAGGCTTGGACTCGATATATGTAGCTGAGAATGACCTTAAGTTTCTGATTATCCTGCTTCAACTCCAAGTGCTGGTATTACAAGCCTTCACCACGATGGCCAGTTTTGTGTGGTGCTGGGGATCAAACCCAAAACTTTGTGTATGTTAGACAAGTACTCTACCAAAATCTTGTCATTGGTATTTTCCTCCTTGGATCAATCTTGCATTTCTTCACACTAGAAAGGAACACAGTATCAAAAATGCTATTTCCCACCCAAGGGTGGGAAGGATCCTAGCACTGGGGAGACAGGATCTTTGTGAGTTCAAGGGTAGCCTGGTCTACATAGTGAGTTCCAGGCAGCTGGGGATGCAGAGAGACCCTATCAAAAAAAAAAAAAAAAGCCAGGCATGGTGGTTCACACCTTTAATCCTAGCTCTTGGGAGGCAGAGGCAGAGGCAGGGGGATCTTTGTGAATTCAAGGCCAGCCTGGTCTACAGAGTGAGTTCCAGGACAGCTGGGGCTACAGAGATACCCTATCTCAAAAAGACCAAAAAAAAAAAAAAGACAAAAAAATGCTATTTCCTTGAAGGAAAAGGGTTTTTATGTGTCCTTTGCCTACATGTATGTAAGTACATCATGTGTGTGCAGTGCCCCTGGAAGAGTTAGAAGGCATTTGAGTTGTCGGGCATGGTTGCTCATGCCTTTAATCCTAGCACTTGGGAGGCAGAGGCAGGCAGATCTTTGTGAGTTCAAGGCCAGCCTGGTCTACGGAGTTCCAGGATAGCTGGAGCTACAGGGAGACCCTGTCTTGAAAAGACAAAAAAAAAAAAAAAGGCATTTGAGCCCCTGGAACTGGCATTATAGTTGTTAGCCACATCATGTGGGTGTTGGGAGTCAAGCAAAAGCAGCCAGTGCTCTTTAACTGCTGAGCCACTGCTGAGCAATAGCTGAGCTATCTCTCCAGTCCCCCCACTTTTTTTTTTTTTTTTTAGAAAAGCTGATGAGCTGTTCTTGCAGAGGACCCGGGTTCAATCCCCAGCACCCACATGGCGGCTGAGAACTGTCTGTAACTCCAATTCCAGGAGAACTCCAGTTCCAGGGGTATCGACACCCTCTTCTGACCTCCGCGGCTTTGCACGACACGGGTGGGGTGCACAAACCTACATGCAGACAGTACATTCATACACATAAGTAAAATTAAAAAAAAAAAAAAGCTGATGAGGACTGGCAGCTCAGTGGCAGAGCATGCGCTTTGGATGTATAGCCCCTAAGGTCAGTATTCAATATTGGAAACAAAACTAAGCTCCTGGGTTCCCAAAGTTAACATTTTATGAATAATGTCATGTCTTCATGTGGAAAAAATATACAACTGTTGGGCTGGAGAGATGGCCTATTGGTTAAGAGCACCGACTACTCTTGCAGAGAACCCAGGTTCCATCTCCAGCACCCACATGGTGGCTGAGAACCATCTTTAACTCCAGTTCCAGGGGAATCCGACACCCTCTTCTGACACTGGGCATTGCACGACATGGGTACACAAAATTACATGCATAGCACATTCATATACATAAAAAATAAAAAATATATACAACTGGACCCTAGGAGTCCCAAGGAACACCTGAAAGAGAAAAGGCTGGACTAACTCACCAACTTTTTATCCTTTATTCACTCTGTATTCAGTTAACATCCTTCCTATTCAGATTGTGTTTCTCAACCTGTGATATGTTGCCCTTGGAAGGTCTTATGTTTCCAAAGCACCTTTGGAGATTTTACATTTTAATTTTTATAATACAAACATGTTGCATAGTATAAAATATAAACATTTTGAATCAGATGGATTAACAAAATTTTGTCTGAGACAGGGTCTCTCTGTAGATCAAGCTGGCCTGGAACTTGATCTGTAGCAACCAGGCTGGCCTTGAACTCACAGAGATCTGCCTGCCTCTGTCTCCCAAGTGCTGGGATTAAAGGTGTGTGCCACCATGCCCAGCCTGGCACATTTTTTGAGTGGTCTTGAGCATTAGGGGAACATTACCCACACTGGGTCCCTTGAATTCTCATGGATCTTCAAATGTATGTTAGGACCTCATAATCACTCTTTTTTCTTCTTCCTTTTTTTTTTTTTTTTCTAGTGCTAGGTATGGAACCCTCTGCCTCATGCTAAATAGGCAAGTTTTCTACCACTAAGCTACCATTTTTTATCTTTAAAAGACTCTAGTCTTCAGAGGAGGTGGATGACCACAAGGAAACAGTTTTCCAAACAGCTGGTCAGTACTTATATGAACTCACAGCAATGCTGACAACATGCACAAGCCCCATATAAACTCAAGCCAGACAAATTCCCAGCAGAGACTTGGGGAAGTGGTTAAGAAGCCTCAACCCTACCTGACGAATTACAGGCATTGGATGACTGCTAGGAAGGGGAAATTGGGTCTCATTTAAGGGTAAGACTGTTGGTGGGTGACCAAGCTCCAATGAATGAACCCATCTTGAAAACCATTTGAGGACATAAACCTGACTCTATACATCTTTATATATACATACATATATAATATTAGAGTACAGAAATTTGGTGAGAGGTTAGAAAGGGGGGGTTCAGATATAGGAGGGGGATCTAAATATGATCAAAATAAACTGAATCATTTTCAAAAATTCAAGTAAAATTAAAATTAAGATAGCAAATGACAAAAAGACTCAGCCTAAATCATATTCTCTTCTTTTAAGGAACTTTCTTTTCTTCTTTCAGGAGCCGCATATGGAAATAGACAAAAGAACTTAAAAATGATTGCTATTTAGCAGTTATCTTCAGCTTGTGACCAATTTGAAATAAATGGTCACAAGAACTTCTAATGATATTTTTGCTAAACCAAAAGGGATACTTGGATATGTTGTTGTAACAAATATATGCAGGAATTCTCAAGTGTGTAACAAAGTGTATAACATTGGTTATTTTCTATTCACAACAATCCCATCCCATGTCTTATCTTTTGCTGTTGAACAAATATACTCCATACTGTAGAGACCATTTCATCATTCAGGCTAGCCTCTCAAGTATGCCTGGAGGAGCCGGTTCTATTACTATGTTTGATTAGCCAGATTTTTTTTTCTTTTCGAGACAGGGTCTCCCTGTAGCCCCAGCTGTCCTGGAACCCGCTCTGTAGACCAGGCTGGCCTTGAACTCCCAAAGATCTGCCTGCCTCTGCCTCCCAAGTGCTAGGATTAAAGGCGTGGGCCACCACGCCCAGTGATTAGCCAGATTTTTGCAGTTAACACTTTTATTTTATTTATTTTATTATTTTATTTTATTTTTAGAGAAACTCCCCAAACTATAGTATCCTCACTGAAGCAACACCGTTCTTTTTTATTTTCGTATGTGTATGAATGTACTGTCTGCATGTAGGTTTGTGCACCCATGTCGTGCAATGCCGCAATGAGATGTCACAAAACAAAATGGAACATAATATAGTCTGATTTTTAATCCATACTTAGTATTTATATCTAGTCTTTTTTATGTTATTTTTTAATAATTTATTTTTTATGTGTATGAATGTATAGTCTGATTTTTAATCCATACTTAGTATTTATATCTAGTTTTTTAAGTTACTTTTTAATAATTTATTTATGTGTATGAATGTACTGTCTGCATGTAGGTTTGTGCACCTGTGTCGTGCAAGGCCGTGGAGGTCAGAAGAGGGCCTCAGATTCCCCTGGAACTGGAACTGGAGTTAAAGACGGTTCTTAGCCGCCACGTGGGTGCTGGGGATCGAACCCGGGTCCTCTGCAAGAGCAGTCGGCGCTCTTAACCTCCAGCCCTTTTTTAATTGTATTTTTATTTTATATAAGTGTACCTGTGTCCTGTAATGCCCGCGGAGATCAGAAGAGGGCGCCGGATTCCCCTGGAACTGGAGTGACTGACGGTTGGTAGCCGCCAAGAAGGGTGGTAGTAATTGAACCCAGGTTCTCTGCAAGAGCAGCCAGTGCTCTTAACCGCTGAGCCATCTCTCCAGCCCCTAGTTCTGAGTTTTAAATGAATTTGGTTACAGTTTGGAGAATTTCTCCTTTCTTTCCATCCAAACTGTCACGAAATCTGCTGGATTTACTGTCTACTGTGTCCTTTCATCTCTACTCCCACCGCCAGCACCCCAGTACCAGCCCATCACAGATTCAGGTTAAGAACCTTCAAACCTAGACTCTCCCTGCAGTGTCCAGACTAACCAATCACGAGCAGGTTACACCAGCCTGACAATGATGTGCACGTTACCATCTTGGCACTTAACGACCATTGCAAAGACCTATCATTACTTAGAATCTTTCTCCAATGAAGCTAGCCAGATCCTCAATAATTTTCCCAAAATGTGGTCTGCACTCTTTCCTCACTCCTCCAGCCTTGCAATCTTATTTCCTTTTCCCGTGACTTGAGGCGATCCTGGGGCACCGTCTGAGGATTTATCTTAATCTACTATTTACAAGCAACAGCTCGCCCTTGCTCCTTTGCTCTCTTCTCCCGCAGCCGACTGCACCAAACGTTTCTACATTGTATTAAGGCGAATCATGGCACAGACCAGGGTCTTCATTTTCTTTGTCAGTAAAGGCTGTCTCTCCTTCTCCTATAGGCCTCACAGAGCGTGGCCTAATACCGCGTTAAACTCGGAACTTTAGTTGAACCGAATCCGGCGAGGTTTGGCGGCTCTGAGGGAGTGTGGCCAGAGGGAGGGCAGGCCAGGGCTGACAGCTCCGAAGGACAGCACGGAAAGCGCTAATTCTCACACAAAAGGGACCAGACACCAACGCCTAAGGCCCAGGGACAGAGAAGGCGGGGCAAAGCTACCGGCCACGCGCACCTAGGGGCCCGCGGCCGTCGGTGGGCGTGGCGCAGCAGTCTCGCGGGAACGGCAGTTGGGCGGGCCGTTGTCCCCGCAGGCGGGGCGAGTTGCTAAGGAAATGACCGCCCGCAGCGCCGCGCCGCGCCGACTGGGCGGGGCCTAGAGCGGCGCGGTTTCCGCTTCCGCTCCCTCTCCTCTCCCGTCCCGTTACCGCCTCCTGAGGAGCCTCGCGCCTTTCGCCGGCACCTTACGTCGGCCGCGCAGCCGGGTCCGCTCCCTGCCACGCGAGCCCTAGGGGCTCCGGCTCCGGCGCCGGCAAGGGTTGCGTCGGGTTCGCCTGCCCCACAGGCCTCTGGCCAGCGCCGCCATGGGTGCCTACCTCTCCCAGCCCAACACGGTGAAGTGCTCCGGGGACGGGGTTGGCGCCCCGCGCCTCCCGCTGCCCTACGGCTTCTCCGCCATGCAAGGCTGGCGCGTCTCCATGGAGGTGAGGCGACAGGGGCGGTGCGGCTCGCCGCTGCACGGCGGGAACCTGACTGAGAAAGAGAGCGGGGGGATGGGGTCCTCCTCGCGGAGGGGTCCCCGGCGAGCGCCTGTGGCTGTCGTGCAGTAGGCGGCGGCGAGCGCGGGGTCCAGGCGAGCACGGAGCGGCTGGAGCGTGAGGACCACGGCGCGATGGCCGGTGGAGGCGAAAGCGCTGCCATGTGGGGAGAGGCACCTTCCGCCCCCCAGCCGCCTCTCTCGGAGCCTTCGCGCCATCCTGGTACCAGCCCAGCCCTCCAGGCTTCCAGGGGCATGAGGCTTAGTTGTCAAGAGTGCAGACAGAAAGACACACCGTTTGTTCGCTTCTTGGCCGAATAGGTGCGAATGGCTGTTTAGTTTTAGTTTTTTTCTTCCCCGATTATGTGGTCTGGCAGGCCCCTTTGGGCTGGAAACTTGAT
This sequence comes from Rhizomys pruinosus, assembly GCA_009823505.1. NCBI lineage: Eukaryota > Metazoa > Chordata > Mammalia > Rodentia > Spalacidae > Rhizomys > Rhizomys pruinosus. Next base: position 540,053 of record VZQC01011170.1, on the reverse strand, counting down.
GGAGAAAAGAAGCCCGGGTAAATTGTCTGTTTCCCATGCTTAACCCTTAGTTGCTTCGGCTGTAATCAGCGCATGTTAATATCAGAGGCTCTGCCTGACCTTCACGAATTGCCACTCGTTTGTACTTTTTTTTAAGGCCTTTTACGACCTTTAGGAAACGAATTATGTCATTAGACTTTTTAAAAATTCTCGTAATTTCTCGATTTCTTTAAGACAGCAATTGTCATTTGCCTGTGTTTATAATTTAGTTTCCCTGATTTTTTTTTTTTCAGTTATTTCGTCTTTTTTTTTTCCTCACAATTTACTGGGAACATTTTCTTAAAATCCACTTTAGATAAAAAGGAAATGAGAAATATATGGATTAAAAGTATAGTGAGCAAATGAATGTGAATTGTGTGGTAGGATGGAAATGGGAAGGATGGGTAATAAGTGTCTTTATGAAAAGTTGTGAGGTCTAGGCAGAGGGACCAAGTAAAGACTCTATGCCTAGAATTGAGGCTTTACCATTTAGTAGGTGGGCTTCAGGTAACAGCCAAATACTGTCTCCCTTGGGGATTTTTTTCAAACCCTCGCTCCTCCCTGTGGTTAGCTCTGGAATGACAGTGTGAACTTAAATGGTTTGTGTCAGACTCAAATTTTATACCTTCATCAGCCTTTGATGATGGTTCTATCACTAGATATAGATTGTATCTATTGGTATCAATTATATCAGTAGATACAATTTCCAGAAGAGAGGATCCTATTAGTTCATTTCTCTGGCTTGGCGTCCACATTCACAGCTAGAAAATTGAGGCCCAAAAAGTTAGGACACTTGTTCTTGTTCAAGGAATCAGTCTGTATTAAAATGTTCAAGACTGTAGGTGCCTGATCATTGGTGTCAAAATGAAGCACAACATTCATATTTCTCATCGATTCATGCATGTGTAAATAACTGAGTATGGGGGGCTGGAGGGATGGCCTAGTGGTTAAGAGCGCCGATTGCTCTTGCAGAGGACCTGGGTTCGATCCCCAGCACCCACATGGCGGCTGAGAACCGTCTGTAACTCCAATTCCAGGAGAACTCCAGTTCCAGGGGAATCCGAGACCCTCTTCTGACCTCCGCGGCATTGCACAACATGGGTGTGCAAACCTACATGCAGACAGTACATTCAAATAAATAAATAAATAAATAAATAAATAAATATAACCGAGTATGTTAGAGGCATCTGAATATAGCTTCAAAAGAAAAGCCTTGGGGAAGAGATGGTTCAGTGGTTACAGCACTGGTTTGCTGTTGCTGAGGGCCACAGTTCATTTCTCAGTACCTATGTCAGGCAGCTCACAACCACCTGTGACTCTAGCTTCAGGGGGTTTAGTTAGGGGCTATTTGGTATGGAGAGATCTTGCTGGACTGTTCCTTGTATCTTAAGCTTCATCCTGAGATACTTACTTGGGTAAAGTCTGTTGTGCTATTTCTGAGTTTATTGTTTGAATCCTAAATAGGCCCAATCTTTTCAGATCCTTTTGTTTCATAGGTACATTCTTCTGGTTTTGTTTTCTTCCAAGTTTACATAGTTTCTTTGCTATTGTAAAAAAAAAAAAAAACTGATAACTATGGCTTCTAGCTTCTTTAATAAATCTTTAAAGAAAATGCTCTTAGGTCCTCTGAGGAGGCTCAGCAGGTTAATGCAGTTGCCACTGAACTTGATGACCTGAGTTTGATTCCTAGGACCCCCATAGTGGAAAGAGAATCAACTCCAGAAAGTTGTTCTCTGACCTCCACAGGTGGGCCCCGACCCTTCTAAAACAAGTAAGTGTAATAAGAAAATGTGCTCTAGGGGCTGGAGAGATTGCTCTAGCGGTTGAGGAGCGCCGACCGCTCTTACAAGGACCCGGGTTCGATCCCCGCACCCACATGGCGGCCGGAGAACCGTCTGAAACTCCAATTCCAGGAGAACTCCAGTTCCAGGGGAATCCGACAACCCTTCTGACCTCCGGCATTGCACGGACACGGGTGCACAGACTTGCATGCAGACATACATTACATACACAACAGAAATAAATAAAAAATTAATAAAAAAAAAAAAATGTTTCTTTGCCAGGCGTAGTGGCACACGCTTTAATCCTAGCAACTCGGGAGGCAGAGGCAGTGGTTCCGATCTTTGTGAGTTCAAGGCCAGCCTGGTCTACAGAGTGAGTTCCAGGACTACAGGGAGACCCTGTCTTGAAAAGACCAAAAAAAAAAAAAAAGAAAAAAAGGAAAAAAAAGAAAATGTGCTCTTGACATAGGAATAAACACAGTTCAGTGGTCCAAAAAGAAAATCTTCTAGCGCACACCTTTAATCCCAGCAGAGGCAGGTGGATCTCTGTGAGTTCAAGGCCAGCCTGGTCTACATAGTGAGCGCCAGGCTAGCTGGGACTAAAGGGAAATCCTTCCTCAAAAAGACCAGAATAAATAAATAAATAAATAAATAATAAATAAATAAATAAATAAATAAATCCTCTTCTTCCTATGGATCAGGCTTAATTCCACCAATTAGGGAAGTCCCTTTACCTTGTTTGCTTTGTTCTAGTGTCTCAATTCAGATGAGGTTATCAGTACACCTTACAGAGAGTTGCTAAGATTTTGGCTGATAATAGATTGTAGCCTTAAAATTGTTTTACCCGGTCTGTCGAGGTAAAGATGGTAGCTGCCAAAAGCTGGCATTTGGAGCCTAGAGACATGGCTTAGAGGTCAAGAGCAGGGGTTACTATTGGTTGAGAACGAAAGTTCCCAGCACCCAGATTGTGGCTAACAATCATTGGTAACTCCAGTTCTGATCTGACACCCTCTTCTGGCCCCTGTGAGCATTACATGCACATGTGCATATGAAGGCAAAATACTCATAATTAAATTTTTTTTTCAAGCTGGCATTTTACATTTTTTGGCTCTTTACAACCTTTTTTGCTATGGAACCAGAATACTTTTTGTGGGGGAAAGGTCAAAATAACTCCCTCTGCTTCATAATTTGGAGGGGTCCTCCAGTTGGTTGAGCTATGAGGTAAAGAGGTAGGAGAAGGGTGCAAGGAAATAAAAGGTTGTGAGGTTTTGGTGGCTGGTAAGAAGTCTAACCTAAAAGCAGTGTACTGTTAAAAGGCAAAGAAATTGTAAATTTTGGGTTGTATGGTTCTTTGGAAGTATAGCAAAACAATTTTGTATGAATCTTTGGGATTTTACAAAGTTTGATAAATATATTTTCTCTTTATTAAAAGCAGTGCCAATTTCCTGAAATTCTTTTTACTTTGTGTGTGTGTGTGTGCCATTGCACGAATGTGGAGTTCAAAGGACAACTTTCGGGAATTGTTTTTTTTCCTTCCATCATGTAAGTGGTGTGGCTTGAACTAATGTCAGAGTTGGTGGTAAGGGACTTGACTCACTGGGCAATCTATTTGTTTTTTTTTCTTAGGTGTGTGTGTCGGGGGTGAGCAAGATCTCATTGTATTCCCAAGTCCTGCCTGGCCTAAGACTCCCCTCTATGCCTCCTGAATGGTGGGATTATTAGGCCTGCATCCCCATGCCCTAGTTAGTATTGATCTCTCTTGAGTTGACTAGCTATTTATTGTCATGTAGAAGTTACTTTATTAGTAGTCATAAAAGATTACCTAGATTTGTATAATGCTTAAGACACTGTGTGGCAGTTTCAATTCTCCTTTTGTTTTGTAATGTTTTGTTTGAGACTGTCTCAGTATAGCCCAAACTTGTTATGTAGCCAAAGAGTACCTTGAACTGATCATCCTGTCTCAGCCTCCCAGGTGCTAAAGTGTACCACTGTGCACAGCTTAAATCATTATCTTAATGGAGAATCACAAGGATGCCATGGGTTCCACTTCAGAAAGGGGTTCAAGGTTGAAGAGCATTTATTATCTGATACTCAAACTAGTATAGCTCTTTTATTATTATTTTGGTCTTTTTGAAGCAGGGTCTCCCTGTAGTCCCAGCTGGTCTAGAAGTTGCCTTGTAGACCAGGCTGGCTTGGATCTCACAAAGATTTCCCCCAGCCTCTGCCTCCCAAGTGCTGGAACTAAAGGTGTATGCCACTTTTTTTTTTTTTTTTTAAAGTCTTTTTGAGATGGGGTCTCTCTGTAGCCCCAGCTGTCCTGGAACTCACTATGTAGACCAGCTGGCCAGGCAGAACTCACAGCGATCTGCCTCCCTCTGCCTCCGGAGTGCTGAGGTCAGTATGCCATCTATTTTATTAAGGGTTTTTTTTGTTGTTGTTGTCGTTGTTGTTTTTGTTTTTAAATATGGAACCCTTCATGAATGTGCGTGTCATCCTTGGTGCAGGACCCATGCTAATCTTCTCTGTATTGTTCCAATTTTAGTATATGTGCTGTCAAAGCTAGCATGCCACTTATTTTATTTTATTTTATTTATTTTAAAATGGAATTGTGGTTTCCATCTCTTTTTTTTTTATTAATTTTATTTATTTCTGTATGTGTATGAATGTACTGTCTGCATGCAAGTTTGTGCACCCGTGTCGTGCAATGCCGCGGAGGTCAGAAGAGGGTGTCGGATTCCCCTGGAACTGGAGTTCTNAGAGTTTTGATAAATATATTTTCTCTTTATTAAAAAGGCAGTGCCAAAATTTCCGAAATCTTTTACTTATGATGTGGTCCTTGTGTGTTGTGCCATTGCACGAATGTTTATGGAGTTCAAGACAACTTTCGGGAATTGTTTTTTTTCCTTCCATCATGTAAGTGGTGTGGCTTGAACTAATGTCAGAGTTGGTGGTAAGGGACTTGACTCACTGGCAAATCTATTTGTTTTTTGTTTCTTAGGTGTGTGTGTGTCGGGGGTGGGGCAAGATCTCATTGTATTCCCAAGTCCTGCCTGGCCTAAGACTCCCCTCTATGCCTCCTGAATGGTGGGATTATTAGGCCTGCATCCCCATGCCCTAGTTAGTATTGATCTACTCTTGAGTTGACTTACGTATTTTATTGTTCATGTAGAAGTTACTTTATTAGTAGTCATAAAAGATTACCTAGATTTGTATAATGCTTAAGACACTGTGTGGCAGTTTCAATTCTCCTTTTGTTTTGTAATGTTTTGTTTGAGGACTGTCTCAGTATAGCCCAAACTTGTCTATGTAGCAAGAGTACCTTGAAACTGATCAATCCTTTTGTCTCAGCCCCCAGGCTGCTAAAAGTTACCCACTTGCGACAGGCTTAACAAATTCCCATTATTAATGGAGATCACAAGGATGCCAGGGTCCACTTCAGAAAGGGGTCAAGGTTTGAAGAGCAATTTATTATCTGATATCTCAAATAGTATAGCCTTTTATTATTATTTTTGGCTCTTTTTGAATGCAGGGTTCTACACTGTAGTCCCAGCTTGGTCTAGAAGTTGCCTGTTAGACCAGGCTGGGGATCTCACAAAGATTTCCCCCAGCTACTGCCTCCCACAGATGCCTTGGGTGAAAACTAAAGGTGTATGCACATTTTTTTTGCTTATTTTTTTTTTTTTTTTTTAGTTTTTTGAGATGGGTCTCCCTGTAGCCCCTGTCCCTTGGAACTAACTATGTAGACCAGCTGGCCAGGAGAACTCCACAGCTGATTCTGCCTCCTCTGCTCCGGAGTGCTGAGGTCAGTATGCCATCTATTTTATTAAGGGTTTTTTTTTTTGTTGTTGTTGTTCGTTGTTGTTTTTGTTTAAATATGCGGAAACCTATGAATGTTTGCGGTCATCCTGGTGCAGCGACCCATGCGTATTCTTTCGTATTGTTCCAATTTTGTATATTTGCTGTCAAAGCCTAGGCATGGCCCTTATTTTATTTTATTTTATTATTTTAAAATGTATTTTTGTTGGTTGTCTCTCTTTTTTTTTATTAATTTTATTATTTCGTATGTGTATTGAATTGTACTGTCGCATGCCAAGTTTGTGAACCGGTTGCTCAATGCCGCGGCAGGTCCACGAAGAGGTTGTCGGCATTACCCCTGGAACGGGGTTCTCTGGGAATTGGAGTTCGGACGGTTCTCGGCCGCCATGGGGTGTGCTGGGGGAATTGACCCAGGTCCTCTGCAAGAGCGTGTCCGCGCGGCCTTAACCGCTAGGCCATTCCTCCAGCCTCCACCACCTCTGTTTTAAAAGACTTAGTGTACCAGGCATGGTGGCCATTGCCACTAATGGGGGCCAGAGGCAGGTGGATCTCATGCTTGAGTTCTTAAGGCTAGGTTCCTGTCTGCATTAGTAGAGTTTCCAGGACAGCTGAGGCACAGGGAGACCCCGTTCTCATAAAAAGACCAAAAAAAAAAACTAATCCATAATCCTTTCCAAAAGTCAGTTTATCTCCGTGTGTGGGTGCTTGGAGATTGAGCTCACGATCACAAGGGTGTGTGACAGCAGTGCCTTTACCCACTGACCATCTTTGCTGGGCCTAAAAGGACATTAAATTTTTTTGTCTTTGTTTTTTATATCTTCGATTTGATTTAACATGCCTACATATGTTCACAATTTCAAAGCCAGTTTGAAATTATGCTCATATAGCCCATGGAAAGGGAAAATCATTTTCCAGTGTTATTTTTTTATTATTAATTTTATTTCTTTCTGTATGTGTATGAATGTACTGTCTGCATGCAAGTTTGTGCACCCGTGTCGTGCAATGCCGTGGAGGTCAGAAGAGGGTGTCGGATTCCCCTGGAACTGGAGTTCTCCTGGAATTGGAGTTTCAGACGGTTCTCGGCCGCCATGTGGGTGCTGGGGATCGAACCTGGGTCCTCTGTAAGAGCAGTCGGCACTCTTAACCGCTAGGCCATCTCTCCAGCCCTCCAGTGTTATTTTTATAAAATCATAAGCAACTAGAAGATTCTATGCCTCCATATTTCAAGATTGTCTTATGAACATATCTGTTTTTACCCTTGATTCTTTATTGAGTTATCATTTTGAAAGTCTCTGAGGTAAGGACTTGATTTTATTTATTTTAAGAATATTTTGGCCGGGCATGGTGGCACATACCTTTAATCCCAGTGCTTGGGAGGCAGAGGCAGGCAGATCTCTGAGTTCAAGGCCATCCTGGTCTACAAAGTAAGTTCCAGGACAGCTGGGGCTGCAGGGAGACCCTGTCTCAAAGATGAATGAATGAATGAATGAGTGAATGAGAGACCCTGTTTCAAAGATAAATGAATGAATGAATGGAGTATTTTAATATGTTTCATTTTATGTGCATGTGTGTATTGCTGCATTCATGTAAGTGCACCCATGTATTGAAATGCCCAAGGAAGTTAGAAAGAGGGTGTCAGATCCTCTGGAACTGGAGTTACTTGTGGGTGTTAGCTGCCATGTGGGTGCTGGGAACTGAATCTGGATCCTTGGCAAGAGCAATCAGTGCTCTTAGCCAATGAACCATCTCTCCAGCCCTTATTTATTTATTTTTGTAAATGATGTCTGACTATGTAATCTAAGTTGGCCTGGAACTTGATACCCTCTTGCCTTAACTTCCCAAGGGTCGGGAATTACAGACATATTCTACTATTCGTGGTTTGGGGTTAGAATTTTCTTGTAGAAATTTATGCAGATCTGATCAGTAGTTCTTTGTTTTGTTTGTTTGTTTGTTTTTCTTTTTGAGACTGGGTCTCCCTGTAGCTCCAGACTGTCTTTGACCTCACAGAGATCTACCTGCCTCTGCTTCCATGGGCATATATGACATAATTTCACACTGGCTTTGAATTGTGAACATGTAGTATATGCTAATCAAATCTGAAAGAATGTAAAAACAAGCCGGGCGTGGTGGCGCACGCCTTTAATCCTAGCACTTGGGAGGCAGAGACAGGCGGATCTTTGTGAGTTCAAGGCCAGCCTGGTCTACAAGGTGAGTTCCAGGACAGCTGGGGCTACAGGGAGACCCTGTCTCGAAAAGACCAAAAAAAAAAGAATGTAAAAACAGCAACAAAAAATTTAATGTCCTTTTAGGCCCAGCAAGACGGCTCAGTGGGTAAAGGTACTTGATGTCATACTTGGTGAACTCAGCTCAATCTCTAGCACACACATGGCAGCTGACTTCAAGAAAGGAATTATGATTTTTTTTTAATTTATTTTTTTATTTTTATTTTTTTGGTCTTTTTGAGGCAGGGTCTCCCTATAGCCCCAGCTAGCCTGGAACTCACTCTGTACATCAGGTTGGCCTTGAACTCACAGAGATCTGCCTGCCTCTGTCTCCCGAGTGCTAGGATTAAAGGAGTGCACCACCATGCCCACGTGGGTGCTGGGAATCGAACCTGAGTCCTCTGCAAGAGCAGTTGGTGCTCTTAACTGCTTAGCCATCTCTCCAGCCCCTTGTTTTTATTTTTTATCCCACAGTACTAAGTATTGAATTTAGCTTCAGGCATGCTAGGTAAGAGCTCTCCCATTGGACTATCTACTCCCATTCCCTGTAGGTCCATTTTTAAATAACTTTGCAATATAGTGATTTTTTTTTAGTATATTTCCATGGTTGTATAACCATCAGTATGATTTTAGAACATTTCTATCATCCCCAAAAGGACCTCATAACCTCTTTACCTGTCACTTCTTTTCAATAACTTCTGGCAACTACTAATTTATATATTTTTTCTCTTTACTTATTCTGAACATTTTATGCAAATTGAATTGATCTATTTTTATGAGTTAATCAGTTTTTTTCTTCTATTTATTTTTTTTCATTTTTTAACAATAAGTAATAATTTGTGAGTACAATTACCCTTCATGTAAAACCAATTTGCAAGCAGTTGTACCCAAACCCACACAGCCTGTGGGTCCTACCATCCAGCAGGGGGAGCTTGTATGTTCAATCAAGTTGATCAAATAAGTGTCCAATCTATATTGCTGTAGTAGTTTCATGAAACATTCACCCCAATCGCAGCCCTTACATTCTACCATGCCCCCTCTTCTGCAGATTGTTCTCTAGGCTTAGAAAAAGGGGCAAAGGTGGATGAGAAGCAAAACAGTCTACTTTCTCTGGAGCTGTCATTTTGGACTCTGGTCTATTCTGACTGTTTCCTTTCATGGGCTGACAGTTTGTCCAGGAATAACCTTTTTTTTTTTTTCCTGGTGTTTTTGAGACAGGGTCTCCTTGTAGCCCCAGCTGTCCTGGAACTCACTCTGTAGACCAGGCTGGCCTTGAACTCACAAAGATCTGCCTGCCTCTGCCTCCCAAGTTCTAGGATTAAAGGCGTGCACCACCATGCCCAGCTAGGAATAACCTTTCAATCCTACTAATGAAGCACAAGCAATTAGATATATAGGTATTTAAACAGTATTAATTGTTATAGTAAGTTCCTTTGGTATAGACACAGATGTTTGAATGGTATGTTAATCCGTGAATTATGTTTTTTTCTGTAAAATATGACAGGGTCTTACTGTGGCTTAAAACATCTCCTAACCACTAGAGGATGTAAGCTTGTGGCAACAGCCATGGGTTATTCCTCCAAGGAGAGAGCCAATAGCCAATTAGATTTGGGATATACAGACATATGGCTGCCGCTGTTGCACAGTATTTCCAGGCAGGTATGTTGTAGCTGGTGCTGACGGAGGAGTCTTGCTTGACTCAAGGAGACCTATATTTGCTTTATTGGTTTAGTGGCCTTTGGTAACACTCTCTGGTATTCCAGAGACCAACTGTACACTTGCAAGTGCGGTCTCAATACATCTTTCTCATGCTTACATCAGGTCTTCGACAGCAGGGCTTTATCGCCTCTCTTCTTGCAGGTATCCCAGTTTACAGGCAAGAAGCCTTTCCCTTTTTGGGGGGGTGGGGCTTGGATCCCCTGGCCAACATCTCCTTGTAGAATAATCCATTGCTGATATCAGAGCTCTCCTGTATTAAGAAGTTAATCAGTTTTAATTGTAAAACGAGACAACCAAGTCTTATCATTCCTACAGTCTGGTAGTATTGGTCTCTGGGGAGTCTGTAGAAGAAAAAGTGCCCCAAAAAGAAGGAGGAGGAGGAGAAGGAGAAGAAGAAGAAAGAGAAGGAGGAGAAAGTACCATGTACCAGGGGAAAATGAGAGGCTTTGAAATGGAGGCTGTTTTTTTGGGAGGGGGGTATTTCCATTAATTTTTAATTTTGTGTGTGTGTGTGTGTTTATACATCTAAGCCTAGTGGTGGAGTTATAGGCTACTATGAGCTACTATGACATGGGTCCTAGGAGCATTACATTCTCTTAACCACTGAGCCATTTCTCTAGCCCCTAAGTGTAATTAAAAAAAAAATGTTTTATTGGGGCTGGAGAGATGGCTCAGCAGTTAAGGGCACTGCCTACTCTTACAGAGGACCTGGGTTCGATTCCCAGCACCCACATGGTGACTAAGAACCTTCTTTAAGCCGGGTGTGGTGGCACTCACCTTTAATCCCAGCACTCGGGAGGCAGAGGCAGGTGGATCTCTGTGAGTTCAAGGCCAGCCTGGTCTACAGAGTGAGTTCCAGGCCAGCTGGTGCCATAGGGAAATCCTGTCTCAAAAAAACAACAACAACAAAATTTTTATTATATTTTGTGTGCATGTGTGTAACTTTCAGGAATCTCTACATTCAACTACTAGAAGTTTCCTAAACTCAGTCCTTTGGATTATGAATGCTCCATTACATAGGCACTAATTAATCAAATCACTGCCCATTGGTGATTAACCTATCAGTCCCTCTACCACCCTGGGAAGTTGAGGATGTGAGCTGAAAGCCCTAACCATCAAATCATACTTCAGTCCCTGTGACAAGCTCCTATTCTTAAGATATTTAAGTGTTGCCAGCCTCCTTAAATTCACGAGCATACCAAAAACCCCCACTACTTTGATGTTTTCAAGGATTTTAAGAGTAATATAATAAGAGACATGGAAAATTAAAGATCAAACACTATTTCATTATACAGAACTGATAACAATTTTCCATTCTTAGGTGTATACCTAAGACATAGTTCCACACAAAAACTCATACATGAATGTTCAGATCATCATTATTCGTGACAGGCAAACTGTCCTCTGTGTTTTGGGGACACACGGACGGACACACACACACACAAAGGCTGAGAGCCTCTTCTCATATCCTTGACCTGTGTATCTTTATCTTTTTATAATAAACCAGTAAACGTGTTTCCTTATTTATTTATTTTTCTTGGTGTTTTTGAGTCTCCCTATAGTCACAGTATACACCTGCTTCTGCCTCTCAGGTACTAGGACTAAAGGTATATGCCACCCAGCTCCTGATTGATTGATTGATTGATTGATTGATTGATTGATTGATTGATTTTTTGGTCTTTTTTTGAGACAGGGTCTCCTTTTTTTTTTTTTTTTTTTTTTTTTTTTCTTTTTTTTAATAAACAGTCACCTGGAAGCTTGCTTCGTGGATCAGGCTGGCCTTGAACTCACAGGAGATCCACACTGCTTCTGCCTCCCAAGTGCTAGGATTAAGGCGTGCATCACCACCACCTGGCATTAAATGTTTTTTTTGTTGTTGTTGTGGGTTTGGTTTTTATTTTTTTTTTTTTTTTTTTGTCTTTTCGAGACGGGTCTCTCTTTAGCCCCAGCTGTCCTGGAACTCACTCTGTAGATCAGGCTGGCCTTGAACTCACAAAGATCTGCCTGCCTCTTCCTCCCAAGTGCTAGAATTGAAGGTGTGAAATGTTTTTTTGTTTGTTTGTTTTGTTTTTTTTGTTGTTGTTGTTTTTCTGTATGTGTATGAATGTACTGTCTGCATACAAGTGTGTGCACCCGTGTCGTGCAATGCCGCAGAGGTCAAAAGAGGGTGTCGGATTCCCCTGGAACTGGAGTTCTCCTAGAATTGGAGTTTCAGACGGTTCTCGGCTGCCATGTGGGTGCTGGGGATCGAACCCGGGTCCTCTGCAAGAGCGGTCGGCGCTCTTAACTGCTAGGCCATCTCTTCAGAATGGTTTTTTTTGTTTTTTGTTTTTTTTTTTTATAAAAATTTTATTTATTTCCGTATGTGTATGAATGTATTGTCTGCATGCAAGTCTGTGCACCCGTGACGTGCAACGCTGCGGAGGTCAGAAGAGGGTGTCGGACTCCCCTGGAACTGGAGTTCTCTTGGAATTGGAGTTTCAGACGGTTCTGGGCCGCCATGTGGGTGCTGGGGATCGAACCTGGGTCCTCTGCAAGAGCGGTCGGTGCTCTTAACCGCTAGGCCATCGCTCCAGCCCAGAATGGTTTTTTAAGAAATAATTTGTAGCTGGGTGTGGTGGCGCAACGCCTTTAATCCTAGCACTTGGGAGGCAGAGGCAGGCAGGTCTTTGTGAGTTCCAGGACAGCTGGGGCTACAGGAAGACCCTGTCTCGAAAAGACCAAAAAAAAATTTGTAAAAAAATAAATAAAAAATTATTCATTCCAGGCATAGTGGATGCCTTTAATCCCAGCACTTGGGAGGCAGAGCCAGAGCCAGGTGGATCTCTGAGTTCAAGGCCAGCTTGGTCTACATAGTGAGTTCCAAGATAGCTGGGGCTGCAGGGAGACCCTGTCTCAAAAAGACACCCCCCCAAAAAAAAAGAAATAATTATTTGTATGTGTATGAATTTTTTAAATTTTATTTATTTTTCATGTGTATGAATGTACTGTCTGCATGTAAGTTGGTGTACCCATGTCATGCAGTAACGTGGAGGTCAGAAGAGGAGGTCGAATTCCCCTGGAACTGGAGTTAAAGATGGTTCTCGGCTGCCATGTGGGTGCTGGGGATAGAACCAGGGTCCTCTACAAGAGCAGTCGGTGCTCTTAACCACTAGGCCATCTCTCCAGCCCCTGTGTATGAATGTTTTGTCCCCTTGTATATAAGTGCATCACATGTGTGCAGTGCCCATAGAAGCCAGAAGAGGGCATTGGATCCCCTGGAACTGGATTTAAGGATTGTTGTTAGCTGCCATGCAGGAAATCAAACCTGGGTCCTCTGCAAGAGCAGCCAGTACTCGTGAACCACTGAGCTATCTCTCCAGCCCCCACCTTTTTTTTTTTTTTTGAGATGGGGTCTTCCTCTAGCCTGAGCTGGCCTGGAACTATGTAGACCATGCTCAGTTTTTTTAGTTTGTTTTTTTTTTAAAAATAGCTAGTGAGTTTGAAGTAGTATCTTATTGTGGTTTTGATTTGTATTTCCTAGATGACCAGTGATGCTTTGAACATCTTTTCATATATCTATTGTTCATTTTCTTCTCTGGAAAAAATGTTTATTCAGGTTGTTGGCTCTCTTTTTTGTTTTGTTTTTTACTTTTAAAAAGCATTGTGTGTTGGGGCTGGAGAGATGGCCTAGCGGTTAAGAGCACCGACTGCTCTTGCAGAGGACCCGGATTCGATCCCCAGCACCCACATGGCGGCTAAGAACCGTCTGTAACTCCAATTCCAGGAGAACTCCAGTTCCAGGGGAATCCGAGAATCTCTTCTGACCTCCGCGGCATTGCACGACACGGGTGCACAGACCTACATGCAGACAGTACATTCATACACATTCAAAAATAAATAAAATTAGCCGGGCGTGGTGGCGCACGCCTTTAATCCTAGCACTCGGGAGGCAGAGGCAGGCGGATCTTTGTGAGTTCAAGGCCAGCCTGGTCTACAGAGTGAGTTCCAGGACAGCTGGGGCTACAGGGAGACCCTGTCTCGAAAAGACCAAAAAAAAAATAAATAAATAAAGATTGTGTTAAACCTCGGGGCTGGAGAGATGGCCTAGCGGTTAAGAGCGCTGACTGCTCTTGCAGAGGACCCGGGTTTGATCCCCAGCACCCACATGGTGGCTGAGAATCGTCTGTAACTCCAATTCCAGGAGAACTCCAGTTCCAGGGGAATCCGACACCCTCCTCTGACCTCTGCGGCATTGCACGACACGGGTGCATAGACCTGCATGCAGACAGTACATTCATATACATAAATAAAGATAAAAACATAAATTAAAAAATTTAAAAAAACATTGTGTTAAACCTCAGTTAAAACAAGAATACAGGGGGCTGGAGAGATGGCCTAGCGGTTAAGAGCACCGACCGCTCTTACAGAGGACCCGGGTTCGATCCCCAGCACCCACATGGCGGACGAGAGCCGTCTGAAGCTCCAATTCCAGGAGAACTCCAGCTCCAGGGGAATCCGAGACCCTCTTCTGACCTCCGCGGCATTGCACGACACGGGTGCACAAACTTGCATGCAGACAGTACATTCATACACATAAAGAAAAAAAAAATTTAAAACAAGAATACAGTGCTGTTTGGTAAGAGTCAATATTCGGAGCTGGAGCTTAGCTCAGTGGTGGAGTGCTGGCCTTGACGGGTCAGATCCTGGGTTCAGACCCTAGCACCGAAGAAAGAGAAGTCAAAAGAATCTGGAGCCCAATGAAAGTGTGTATTTAACAAGCATGAGACACTTGGTTTGATCCGCAGGACTTAGCAAGAATAAATCTGAACAAGGAAAGGTTATACTGGGGCTTTCTAGTTTGTAGCTCATCCAAAATGCTCCAGGACACATCTGCTTTCTTTCTCATCACAGAGGAAAATCAGCTTCCATTTGATAAAGCCAATTGTCTAAATGTTCTAGTCGGACTTGTTTTCAATTCACACTCTGACTCAAAACCCAATACAGTGTATACAAGCCTGCTTCCAAATTCCCGCATAAGCCTCAGTGTTTTGATCCATAAAAGGAGACTGAAGTCTTCAGACAGACCTTTAACATGGACCAATAGAACCCTAGCAAGGACAAACCTCCAGTTTATAAGGAATATGGGGACAAAGAAACAAGTCCGATGTGAGACAGTAATCAGATTCAGAATGTGGGATCTTTACAATGCCCAGGCTCTCCAGAGAATTAAAAACAGAAACCATTTGGAAAATATTCTAGATAAAAGGTGACTAAAGAAAGATTAAAAACCAGGTGAAATTTGGGAGCTTTAACTAGATCCTATGCAGAATACTAGTCATCAAAGCCATTGCTAGAGACAGCTGGAACATGAAACTATGAACACTGGATGATATTATGATGTTATTGTTAATTTTCTCAAGGGAAATTAGCAGTTCAGTGGACATACACATCAAACATCCCTTATCTCAGATGCTTGGGAACGAAAGTGAGGTAGGTGTTTTGAATTTGGGGATGGTTGCATATACATGATGAGATTCCTCAGCAAATCTAAAGTGAAATGTATTTCTATTTCACCTACACCTTACACAACCTAAAGATAACTTTATGTAAAAATTTTAATAGTTTGGTGCATGAAACAAAGTTTCATGATGTGGAATTTTATGTCTGGGACATTGGCAGAGTTACGTTTCAGACTTTGTAGCATTTCTGATGTTGAAATTTTTTTTCTATCTTTTTTTTTGAGACAAGGTCTCACTATGTACCCTTAGCTAGCCTTGAACTAACAAAAATTTGCCTGCCTCTTCCTTCCAAGTGCTGGGATTAAAGGTATGCACCACCAGGCCCAATTCTGACTGAATTTTTAGTGGAGGGATGCTCAACGTGTACAGGAAAATAGCCACATTTTTAAATTTGATATTAACTTTATATTAAGTATTAAAAGTAAATCATCATAATGAGCGCCATGCAGAAGCAGGACCAGAATCTACCTCTGGAACACAGACTGCCCCACCCACAGTGGTGAGGAGCTCCCTGCCATCTCATACAGAGACTGCATGCAGTACTGCTTTCTGTTTTGTGCAGCTTCTTGTACAAGTTAACACCTTTTTTTTTCTCCAGTGTTTGTGTTATCCCGACCACTGCCATGGCAACTTGGCATTTATACCTNTCTTTTTTTTTTTTTTTTGTCTTTTGTGCTTATGTTAGGAAGCTTTGCCTAAATGAAACAGTTTACTCCTAGGTTTTCTAAGAACTCATGTGAAAGTTCTGCCGCCATCTCTAGTTTACACATATCCCACCACTCTGTTGATTATATCTACTACCTTATGTATTGTAGGCATGTTGCTCTACCACTGAGCCCACATCTCTGGTCCTTAAAATTTTGTAGCTTTGGCTATTACATTTAAGTCTATTACCCTTTTCCATTAATTTTTTTAAAATTTATTTGTATGAATGTGCTGTCTGCATGTAGGTCTGCGCACCTGTGTCATGCAATGCTGTGGAGGTCAGAAGAGGGTGTCGGATTCCCCTGGAACTGGAGTTAAAGACGGTTCTCAGCTACCATGTGGGTTCTGGGGATTGAACCTGGGTCCTCTGCAAGAACAGTCGGTACTCTTAACCGCTAGGCCATCTCTCCAGCCCCTCCATTAAATTTTTGTATGTAAAAAGTGATGTTTTCATTCTTTTGCATGTGGATATTTAGTTATCTTATAACTTGGTAAAAAATAGTATTTAGCCCCATTGAATATTTTTGGTATCATTGTCAAAGATCAGCTGATCGTAAATATTGATAATTTATTTATGGACTCTCAGTTAATTCCATGGAGCCAGTACCATACCATACTATGTTGAAGTTGGGAAGTATACCGTAAACTTGTTCATTTCTAGTTTATTGATAATCTTTTTTTTTTTGAGACAGGGTCTCCCTATAGCCCCACCTGGCCTGGAACTTACTCCAGCCTTGAACTCATAAAGATCTACCTGCCTCTGCCTCTGCCTCTCCAGTGCTAGGTTTAAAGGCCTGCGCCACCACACCCAGCTTAAAGATGGTTCTTAGCCTACATGTTGGTGCTGGGAATCGAACCAGTCAGTGCTCTTAACTGCTGAGCCATCTCTCTAGCCCCAACACTCATATTTCTATACCAATTTCATATTAACTTGTCACTGTCTTGATAAAAGGTACTTGGCATTTATGTGGATTATACTGAATCTGTAGATCAACTAGGGGAGTATTACTATCTTAAGTCTTCTGGTTCATTAGTGTGGGCTGTTTTTCCATATATTTGGGTCTTCTAACTTCTTTAGGCAATGTTTTGTGGTTTTTAGTTTTTTGGAGGAACAGTCTGAAGGCCTGACTGTCTTGAAGCTACATAGTTCAGGCTGGTCTTTATAAACTCGAAATATTCTGGCCTCAGCCTATTGAGGATTGTAATTATAGGCATGTGCCAACATAGCTAGCTATTTTATGCTTCTTTTGTTAAATTTGCCTTCCTCCCGCTTTTGAGGCACTGAGTTTAGTGTTTTGTTTTGTTTTGAGACAGGGTTTCCCTTTAGTCCTAGCTGGCCCTGGAGCTCACTGTATAGACCAAGCTGGCCTTCCACCTGCCTCTGCCTCCTGAGTGGCGGAATTAAAGGCGTGCGCTGCCATGTGGGTGCTGGGAAACAAACCCGGGTCCTGTGCAAGAGCAGTCAGTGCTCTTAACCACTAAGCCATCTCTCCTGAGGTTTGTATTTTTTTTTTTTTTGTTTGGGTCCCCCCCCCCTTTTTTTTTTTTTTTTTTTTNTAGCTGGCCCTGGAGCTCACTGTATAGACCAAGCTGGCCTTCCACCTGCCTCTGCCTCCTGAGTGGCGGAATTAAAGGCGTGCGCTGCCATGTGGGTGCTGGGAAACAAACCCGGGTCCTGTGCAAGAGCAGTCAGTGCTCTTAACCACTAAGCCATCTCTCCTGAGGTTTGTATTTTTTTTTTTTTTGTTTGGGTCCCCCCCCCCTTTTTTTTTTTTTTTTTGAGGCAGGGTACCAGCTGTCCTGGAGCTCGCTCTGTAGACCAGGCTGGCCTTGAACTCACAGAGATCAGCCTGCCCCTGCCTCCCAAGTGCTGGGATTAAAGGCACAAACCACCATGCCCGGCTGAGGTCTGTATTTTGATCTTATGTCTTGAACCCTTCTTAGTCCTAATGGTGGATTTTAGTGTTTTTCCTTAGGATTTTCAGTATATAAAGTCATGTTATCTACAAATGCAAATAGTTTTACTTCTTCCTTTCTGAGCTAAATGACAAAATACTTTTTTTTTCCCAAATTTCCCTCCTTAGTACCTTCAGTACAATGTTGAAAGGTGGTATTAGGGCTAGAAAGATGCCTGCTTCCATGTCTAAGAGCACATACTGCTCTTGCAGAGGACTTGAGGTTGGTTCTCAGGTTAACTCACAAACCTCTTTAAGTATAGCTCCAGGGGTTCTGACACCTCTGGCCTCTGCAGGCACCTGCACTCATATGCACGTACCCAGATATAGGTACATAATTTTAAGATAATAAAAATAGGGGCTGGAGAGATGGGTCAGCAGTTAAGAGCACAGGTGCTTATGGAGTCCAGAAGTAGGTATAGGATCCTTGGAGCTGTAGTTATAAACGATCATGATATGAGTGCTGGGATCTGAACTTTAGTCCTGTAATAGAGCAGTAAGCCCTCTTAACTGCTGAAGTCATCTCTTTAGCCTTATCAAATGCTTTTTTATCTATTGAGATGATAGTCATGTGGTTTTGTTCTTTAGTCTATTGATATAGTATGTTACATTGATTTTTGAGTGTTAAATGTAGTCTGTGTATAAATCCTCTTTGTCACTTTTTAAATTTTATGTGTAAGAGTGTTTTACCTGCATGTATTGGGTCTCTCTGTAGCATCAGCTGGCCTGGAATTAAGCTATGTAGACCTAGTTGGCCTCTGTTTTACAGAGATTAGTCTGCTTCTGCCTCCCGAGTGTTAGGATTCCCGAGTGTTGGGATTAAAGGTATGAGCAACCACACACTGCTTCAAGTAGGACACTTGTAGTAATTAATTTCTTTGTGATGTCCTTTTTGGGTTTTTTTTTTTTTTGGGTCTTTTCGAGACAGGGTCTCCCTGTAGTCCCAGCTGTCCTGGAACTCACTCTGTAGACCAGGCTGGCCTTGAACTCACAAAGATCCGCCTATTGGTGTTCCTTGGTATTCACAGAGATCCTGATATTCAGGACACTTTCTCAAATCCCTTATATAAAATGGTGTCATATTTGCATATAAGCAACCCACCTACACTCTCCCATATAGTTTAAATCATCTCTAGATTACTTGTATTACCTAAAATAGGGCCAAATGTATTAATGATTCCTTAAATACTTGGTAGAATTTACCAATGAAGCTATCTGAGTTTGGACTTTTTTGTAGAAAGTTTTGGTGTTTTGTTTGTTTTTTGTTTTTTTGTTTTTTTTTAAAGAAGATATCTTTTACATTTTTTTTTAAATTTTATTTATTTCCGTATGTGTATGAATGTATTGTCTGCATGCAAGTCTGTGCACCCGTGACATGCAACGCCGCGGAGGTCAGAAGAGGGTGTCGGACTCCCCTGGAACTGGAGTTCTCCTGGTATTGGAGTTTCAGATGGCTCTTGGCCGCCATGTGGGTGCTGGGGATTGAACCCGGGTCCTCTGCAAGAGCGGTCGGCGCTCTTAACCTCTAGGCCATCTCTCCAGCCCTGTTTGTTTTTTTTTTTTTTTTAATTTTTATTTACTTCTGTATGTGTATCAATGTACTGTCTGCATGCAGGTTTGTGCACCCGTGTCGCGCAATGCCGCGGAGGTCAGAAGAGGGTCTCAGATTCCCCTGGAACTGGAGTTCTCCAGGAATTGGAGTTTCAAACGGTTCTCGGCCGCCATGTGGGTGCTGGGGTTTGTTTTTTTAATGGTCTTTTTGAGACCAGGCTGCCCTTGAACTCACAGAGGTCTGCCTGCCTCAGCCTCCCAAGTGCTGGGATTGAAGGGATGTGCTACCACACTTGGCACAACTGGCTTTTTTAAACCAGAAAGTTGCCTTCCAGTTATCCAGTCTTTTATTGTAACTTTAAGGATTTAGATAAGTGCATATATTGTATACCTAAGGGGTTGATTTGGAGACAGGACCAGCAGTCAGGAGATTGGCATCAGTGAAGAAAAACAATTTCACCCCCCCCCTTTTTTTTTTTTTGTCTTTTTGAGACAGGGTCCCCCTGTAATCCCAGCTGTCCTGGAACTCCCTATGTGGATCATTCTGCCCTTGAACTCAGAGAGATCCACTGGTGTCTGCTTCCTAAGTGCTGGGATTAAAGGTGTACACCACCATGCCCAGCTAACCCTTCTACTATTAATGCAGGTGCATCAGTTGCCTACAAGGTCAGGACTGTGTGATATATGACTTAGACTGTGATCTAATAGAGTTACTCAGGTAACTTGTGTTATGTAACTTGAATCATGTCTTCCAGATCATCCCAGTGATTATTGTGTTAAATTCCTGGGTTTAGGGAGCAAATGACAGAGAAGGATATCTTTTTTTTTTTCTTTGGTGTTTTTGAGACAAGGTCTCCCTTTAGTTCTAGCTGGCCTGGAGCTTGCTCTGTAGACCAGGCTGGCCTTGAACTCACAGAGATCCACATGCCTCTGCCTCTGCCTCCGGAGTCCTGGGATTAAAGGCATGCCCCACTATGCCCAACAGAATATCTTTAATGTAGTTAGTTGTTCTGTCTATGGCCATACCACCCTGAATGTGCCTGATCTCCTCTAATTCTAAGATATTTGGAAATTTGATCTTTGTTAATCTGTTTTTTATTGCTTTGACAAAATACCTGAAGATATGTACTTATAAAGATAAGTTAATTGGGGCTTGAGAGATGGCTTAGTGCATAAGAGCACTGGCTAGTCTTCCAGGGGATCTGAATTTGGTTCTCAGCACTCAGGTGGTAGGTAACAGCTATCTGTAACTCCAGTTCTAGGTAGTCTGATGCTTTCTTCTGGACTCTGCAGGCATTCCATGTACACACATGGTGAACATGCAGGCAAAACACTGATAGACATAAATAAAAAAGAAAAGTTTGTTTAGTTCACAATTTGGAGGCTCAGGCCTGGTGCTAAGATCTGTTCCACTCTGGTGAGAGGCACAGGGCAGATAGTAGGAGCACATGTAGAACAGATCACTAGTAAGATTTAAGAAGTAAGAGACCAGAATTGGCCCTGGCTTTCTCTCTCTCTCTTTTTTATTTTATTTTATTTTTTTTCCAGGAGAAGCAGTCTCGTGGAATCTAATGCACCCTTATCAGACCTGAGCCATTTCTGCAAGCCAGCATTAATCTGCTTACAAAAGTGGAGCTTCTATGTGATTTCCTTCTACTGAGTCCCACTTCTTTAAGGTTCTACCACCTCAACATTACCACACTGGGGACCCAACCTCTATATAACACATGAACGTCTAGACAACAAATCATATTTAAGCCATAGAGCTAGCCTGAGCAGACATGGAGGATCTGCAATAAAGAAGTTTAAGACAGTCTTTGTTTTTTCTTTTTTCTTTTTTGTATGTGTATGAAATGCATATAGGTTTGTGCACCCGTGTCGTGCACTGCAGCGGAGGTCAGAAAAGGGTGTCGGATTCCCCTGGAACTGGAGTTAAAGACGGTTCTCAGCTGCATTGTAGGTGCTGGGGATTGAACCCGGCTCCTCTGCAAGAGCATTCGGCACTCTTTAACTTCTAGGCCACCTCTCCAGCCCCTTTATTTAAATTTTTATTTAGTTTTATTTAGTTTTTGAACAGTTTGGGGAAGGCTGGAACTAGCTGTGGATATAAAGTACATAAAAATATCGAATGGAAGTAGTGGCCACAATCAACATGATCTCATATATTTTATGACCAACAGTACTTAGTGGTTCTGATTCAGGGCTAAAGAAAGCAAGTTGGCAGGTACACAGGATTGGATGAGTTTTTCTTTTTTATTATTTTATTTTATTATTTTTATTTATTTCTGTATGTGTATCAATGTACTGTCTGCATGCAGGTTTGTGCACCCGTGTCGTGCAATGCCGCGGAGGTCAGAAGAGGGTGTTGGATTCCCCTGGAACTGGAGTTCTGGAATTGGAGTTTCAGACGGCTCTCGGCCGCCGTGTGGGTTCTGGGGATCGAACCCAGGTCCTCTGTAAGAGCGGTCGGTGCTCTTAACCGCTAGGCCATCTCTCCAGCTTCTAAATAGTGTTGAAATATTTGGCTATGGCTCAGAGAGGGACCACAAAAAGCCAGGGGTAAAGGTTATGTGTAAAAATGTAAATGGTGCCAGGCGTGGTGGCGCACGCCTTTAATCCTAGCACTTGGGAGGCAGAGGCAGGCGGATCATTGTGAGTTCAAGGCCAGCCTGGTCTACAGAGTGAGTTCAAGGCCAGCTGGGACTACAGGGAGACCCTGTCTCGAAAAGACCAAAAAAAAAAAAAAAAAAAAAAAAAGTAAATGGAAATTAAGGTTCTTAGAGAAGGTGGAGCTGGTTCAGGTAATTTAGATCTGAGAAGTGAAAGAGTAATGTGAAATCATTCTAGGAACTGAGACCTGGGTATGAGATGAATCGATTGTGGACTTTCTTCTTTGAGAAAAGGGATAGACAAGGAAAATGTGAACCAAATGCCAAATTTTAGAGTAGAAAAGCTATGTATAGGGGCTGGAGAAATGGCCTAGTGGTTAAGAGCACCGACTACTCATGCAGAGGACCCAGGTTCGATCCCCAGCACTCACATGGCGACTGAGAACCGTCTGTAACTCCAATTCCAGGAGAACTCCAGTTCCAGGGGAATCTGACGCCCTCTTCTGACCTCTGCGGCATTGCACGACACAGGTGCACAAAACCTACATGCAGACAATACATTCATACACATTAAAAAAAAAAAAAAAGCTATGTGTACAGCAATTGCCAGTTTACAAAGGGCTTTTTGCATGTTTTGTATCATCAAAACAGTCCTATGATGGAGCTAAGGTAGATATTGTTTTTCCATACTGTTAAATAGGAAAAAATTGAGACACACTACAAAGACCTTGCAGTGTAGTCCACCCTCCCTATCCATGGCCCCTGTACCAGCTACCATGTGCAAATCAGTATTTAGAAGGCCAGGCTGTAACACAGCCCTTAATCCCAGCAGGGTCAGCGGGTCTCTGAGATGTAGGCCAGCAGAGGGCTGGGCTACAGGGAGACCCTGTCTCCAAAAAGGGAAGAAAAGGCTGGCCATAGGGCCTCGTCCTGTTATTCCAGCACTTTGGAGGATGAGGCAGGAGAGTCATGAGTAGCCTAGTATACATAGTGGGACCCTGTCTTCAAAAACAAAACAAATTTTTGGAGAAAAAACTGTGACTGTATTAAACATGTATAACTTTCCCTGCCCCTCCCAGTGCTGGGGGCTGAATACAATATACTGGCTTCTTGATGTTATTCTCTAAAGAATACACTATAACAAGTATTTTTATAGCATCTATATTATATTAAACAGTATACCTTTTTATTAAACAGTATACCTTTAATTTTAATTTTTTGTATGAGTGTATTGTCTGCATGTAGGTTGGTGCACCCGTGTGGTGCAATGCCTCGGAGGTCAGAAGAGGGTGTCGGATTCCCCTGGAACTGGAGTTAAAGACGGTTCTCAGCTGCCATGTGGGTGCTGGGGATCAAACCCAGGTCCTTTGCAAGAGCAGTCGGTGCTCTTAACCACTAAGCCATCTCTCTAGCCCCTCAGGCATTAATATTTTAAAATTAATTTCTAATATCAATAGAGAAAATCTGAATGTATAAAAGGTATACTGTGGTAGGGCATGGTGGCGCATGCCTTTAATCCTAGCACTTGGGAGGCAGAGGCAGGCGGATCTTTGTGAGTTCAAGGCCAGACTGGTCTACATAGTGAGTTCCAGGACAGCTGGGGCTACAGGGAGACCCTGTCTCAAAGACAAAAAAAAAAAAAAAAAAAAAAAAAAAAAAAGTATGCTGTGGGCTGGAGATGTCTCAGCAGTTGAAAGAGCACCGAATTGCTCGTTGCAGAGGACCCGGGTATCATCCCAGCACCCACTATGGCAGCTTGAGAAAACTGCTATTAACTACCAGATCCCAGGGGAATCTGCAACCCTCTTCTTACCTCTGAGGCTTTGCAAACATTACGGGGTGCACAAACCTACGTGCAGACAGACAGATACCATTCATACGCATAAAAAAAATATTAATGCCTGAAAGAGGAACAATTAGATTGAAATAACTATACACCAGGGCAAGCAATAAAATTTGGAGTTGATTAATTCATTTTATTTATGTATTTTTATTTATACTTGTTTTTTTTTTTTTATTTGTCTTTTCAAGGAGACAGGAGTCTCCCTGTAGTCACAGCTGTCCTGGAACTCACTCTAAGACCAGGGTCTGGCTGACTTTGACTTCACAAAGATCCGCCTGCCTCTGCCTTCCCAAATAAGTGCAGGAAGTGCAGGGATTAAAGGCAAGCGCCACCACGCCCGGCTGTTTTTTTTTTTTAATTTTTAAAAGATTAAATTTTGGGTGGGGCTGGAGAGATAGGCCTAGCGGTTAAGAGCACGACCACTCTGGCAGAGGACCCTGGGTTTGATCCCCAGCCACCTCACCTGGCGGCTAAAACCGTCTGTAACTCCAATTCCGGAAAACTCCAGCTTTCCAGGGGAATCCTAGCCCTCTTCTGACCTCCGCGCATGACACGGAACATGGGTGCACAGACCTGCTCAGACACTACTTCATACACATACAAAAAATAAATAAATTATAATAAAAAAAAAAAAATGTGTAAAAAAAAATAATAAATTTTTGGGGCTGGAGAGATGGGCATCTCAGCGGTTAAGAAGTCCGACTGCTTTCCCAGTGGACCAGGTTCCAATTCCTGGCACCCACATCGGCAGTAAAGAACCACCTGTAAGCCAGGTGTAAGTGGATTGCGCACTTTTAAAAAAAATTAATTTTTTACCTGGGCATGGTTCGGCACAACCTTTCATCCCAGCACTTGGTGGAGCAGAGGGAGAGAGGACTCTGTTTGAGTTCCAAGGCCAGCCTGTCAATAGGAGTCCGCGACGCTGGGGCTTAGGAGAGAACCTGTCTCAAAAAGGACCCCCCCCCAAAAAAACCTTTTTTTTAATTTTATTTTATGTGTTTAAGTATGTCGCTTGGATTGTATGTACAAGTCTGCATGCGTGTCTAATGCCGTTAGAGGTCAGAAAGAGGACTGTGTCAGATCCCCTGGAACTGTTAGGACAGCTGTTAGGCTGGCCATGTGGGTTAAGGGAACTACCTCTGCAGAAGCAGCCTGTGCTCTTAACGCTGAGCCAACTCTCCAGACCCCTGTGTTCATCCTTTAGTTTTGATAGACGCGTGCTGAAGGACATTTGAGGTTCAAATTTTCCAGAATTTGCTGGCAAAATAAACCGCAACACTGTTACAGAAGGGCTGATGCTTGAGCCTAGGTCTGGAAATAATTATTTTTGAGGTGAACAGAAGAACTTTATGTTAGAAAGAATTTCATCAACCTTGTCTTCTAATGAAAAAATGTTAGTGTGGCCAGGGAGTTTGTTAGTCGTTACAACTGAATATCACAGTTTCACCTGGGGGTAGGAAGTGGGAAGCCTAGTTATAACTAGAAATTCTAGTTAGCAACTAGTAAACACAATGTAGTTTAAGAACTTTAAATTTTTGTGTTTTTTTATGTGTATGAATGTCTGCATATAGGTTTGTGCACCTGTGTGCAATGCCATGGAGGTCAGAAGAGGGCGTTGGATTCCCCCAGGAACTGGAGTTAAAGACGGTCCTCAGCCGCCATGTGGGTGCTGGGGATTGAACCTGGGTCCTCTGCAAGAGCAGTCAGTGCTCTTAACCGCTAGGCCTGGGTCCTCTGCAAGAGCAGTCAGTGCTCTTAACCTCTAGGCCATCTCTCCAGCCCTGGGAAGCAAATTCTATACAACCTCTTCTTTTTTTTTTTTTTTTTTTTTTTCTTTAATATATAATTTTTGAGATAGGGTCTCCCTCTTAGTCCCAGCTGGCCTGGAGCTCGCTCTGTAGACCAGGCTGGCCTTGAACTCAGAGATCCTCCTGCCTCTGCCTTCTGCCTTCTGCCTTCAGCCCTCTTGAGCCTCTGCGCCTCTGTGCCTCTGCCAGTATTAAAGGCGTGAGCCACCAAGCCTGGCTACAACCTCTTCTTTTTTTTTAATTTTTTTTTATTATTTTTTTATTATATTTTATTTATTTATTTGTATGAATGTACTGTCTGCATGCAAGTTTGTGCACCCGTGTTGTGCAATGCCGCAGAGGTCAGAAGAGGGCGTCGGATTCCCCTGGAACTGGAGTTCTCCTGGAATTGGAGTTACAGACGGTTCTCAGCCGCCATGTGGGTGCTGGGGATCGAACCCGGGTCCTCTGCAATAGCAGCCGGCGCTCTTAACCACTAGGCCATCTCTCCAGCCCCTACAACCTCTTCTTAAGGATAACTTCTCCATTTAAGCTTTGAGAAGAGAATTTGCTAAGATGCTGCTGTTTGGGTTTTTTGTTTTGATTTTTAAAAATAATTGTGTTTAACTCAATAAATTCTAGTGCTTTTAGGAGTACTTTTCAGGTTTATAAGGCCCTGTGTTCTTTCACTATTTTGTCTCTCTCTTTTTAAAATGTTTGTTTGGGTGCTGGAGAGATGGCCTAGCGGTTAAGAGCGCCGACCTCTCTTGCAGAGGACCTGGGTTCAATTCCCAGCACCCACATGGCAGCTAAGAACCGTCTTTAACTCCAGTTCCAGGGGAATCTGACGCCCTCTTCTGACCTCTGCAGCATTTCACGACACGGGTGCACCAACCTACATGCAGACAGTACACTCATACACATAAAAAAATAATAAAAATAAATAAATATTAAAAAAATATGTTTGTTTGTTTGTTTGATACTGGGTATCTTTATAGCCACAATCAGCCTGGAACTCTCTATATAGACAAGGCTGGCCTGAATCTCAAGAGATCTGCCTGCCTCTGCTTCCCAAGTGCTGGGATTAATGGTGTGTGCCACCACACTCAGCTCTTTTTTTTTTTTTTCTCGTATGTGTATGAATGTACTGTCTGCATGTAGGTTTGTGCACCCGTGTCGTGCAATGCCTTGGAGGTCGGAAGAGGGTATCGGATTCCCCTGGAACTGGAGTTAAAGACGGTTCTCAGCAGCCATGTGGGTGCAGGGAATCGAACCCAGGTCTCTTCAAGAGCAGTCAGCCCTCCTAACCTTGCTAGGCCATCTCTCCAGCCCCCTAACATTTTCTTAATTTCACTTTTCTTTTGTCTTTTTTTCAGAAATTTCACTGTTTATACAGAGAATGGGTGTACCATGACAACACATGTGGAGGTCAGAGGACAGCATATGGGAGTTGGTTCTCTGCTTCTAACATGTGGGTCCAAGGGATGGAACTCAGGTTGTCACATTGGGTCACAAGCGTCTTTACTTTCTCAGCCATTTTGCAAGCTCAGAAGTTTTTTTTTTTGGTCTTTTCGAGACAGGGTCTCCCTTGTAGCCCCAGGCTGTCCTGAAACTCACTCTTTTTAGACCAAACTGGCCTTGAACTCACAAAGATCTGCCTGCCTTTGCCTCCCAAGTGCTAGGATTAAAGGCTTGCGCCACCACCCGGCTCTCAGAAATAATTTTAAAACTCCTTTATTCTTCATTCCAAACAGGCAGTTTAAAAAAAGCTCCTTTATTCTGATTCTCCCCATAGTTCCCACAGACTCCAAAGGACCAGTTCTAGATTTACTAAACAGCTAATAACCAAATATTCTCCCATCTGGTCTGAAATCTCCTAAGGAAGGAGGCTGCTAGATTCCAGAGGTAGTAATATGACTCTGCTTTTCTTCTTTCCTAATCCCCTTCCCTTCTTTGCTTCTCTAGTTTCATCTCCTGTGTCCTCTTTACATCCTAACTTCCCTTCTCATTTCTAGTCCATGTTAGGTCAGCCAGAGGTTTATGATACAAAGATGTAAAGGTAGCTCATGAACATGAACTACAGTATAGGAGGAGTTGTTTGAACTTGAGACGTGCTAATTATGTTCTTCTTCTAGGATGCTCACAACTGTATTCCGGAGCTGGACAATGAGACAGCCATGTTTTCTGTCTACGATGGACATGGAGGTAACTTAAGCAGGTCATATTGGTAACATTCTAAAGATCCCAATCTCAGACTTTGAGGGCAAGAAGTTATCCTTTGTTCTTTTCCTTCTCAGGGTTCTGGCCCAAAATATAAGTTCCTGCCTCTTTCTGCCACTTCTTTTCTTCCAATAAGATATTAGTTTTTTTTTTGTTTGTTTGTTTGTTTTATTTTTTGGTCTTTTTTCGAGACAGGGTCTCCCTGTAGTCCCAGCTGTCCTGGAACTCACTCTGTAGACCAGGCTGGCCTTGAACTCACAAAGATCCGCCTGCCTCTGCCTCCCAAGTGCTAGGATTAAAGGCGTGCGCCACCACGCCCAGCAAGATATTAGTTTATAATCTGTCTAGGCCTTGAATTCGTCTAAAAATCCTCTTTTCCGTTTTGTTTGTTTGTTGTTGTTGTTGTTGTTTCTTCTTTTTTTCTTTTTGAGACAGGGTCTGGTCTCCCTGTAGCACCAGCTGGCCTGGAACTCTGTAGACCAGGCTGACTTTGAACTCAAGAGATCTGCCTGTTTCTGCCTCCTGAGTGCTGGGATTAAAGGCGTGCGCCACCACACCTGGCTAGTATTTACTTTTTTAAATTGAAGAACTAAGTAAAAGATAAGTCAGGGGATATATTAGTATACTCTTCTGAGAAGTGATATGGAAATCCATTTTTCAGGGTCAGAACTTCCCATTATCCTACAGATAGGTCTCAGGTGCAGTAAGGATTTTATCCCCTCTATCCTTTGGAGTTTATCTCCAGTTTGGCATATGAATTAATAACATTTTCCGTGTAAGAGAAGCAGTGTTTTGGATGACTTAATCTTTCTTCTAGGGGAAGAAGTTGCCTTGTACTGTGCCAAATACCTTCCTGATATCATCAAAGATCAGAAGGCCTACAAGGAAGGCAAGCTACAGAAGGTCTGTCTTCCCACACTTAATTCTCTGGCTGGTGGGTTTTCCTTGGTTATTCAAGCTTTGCTTCTTTTTTATCTCTGGTCTCTAGTTTCTGTCTATTGTATTTTCTTCTTAGAGTCCTGTGCTCCAGACAAACTTCTTCCCACTTGGGTCTTTTTAGACTCAGGTCTCTAAACCATTTTACCTGTTTGTGTACATCTCTTAGCATGACTGACCACACCTGAATTTGTATCATAACTTGTGCCTAGGATGGGGATGTAAAGTGCACTGGTGTCTTGTAATGCCAGTAGAGGTCAGAAGAGGGTGTGTCAGATCCCCTGGAACTGGAGTTAAGGACAGCTGTTAGCTGCCATGTGGGTATTGGGAACTAAACCTCTGCAAGAGCAGCCTGTGCTCTTAACCTCTGAGCCATCTCTCCATATGTAACAGAAAATTGATATTGTACAGACTGTACTTGTCTTATACTACTTTGCTTATATTCAGGCTTTAGAAGATGCCTTCTTGGCTATTGATGCCAAACTGACCACTGAGGAAGTCATTAAGGAGCTGGCACAGATTGCAGGGAGACCCACTGAAGATGAGGATGATAAAGAAAAAGTAGCAGATGAAGATGATGGTGAGTTTAGTATTCTGTGTTACAGAAGAAATCGACATTTTATTATCAGTACCAAAAGATGATGGCTTCCTAAAGACCTGGAGCATCCTTACATTAAGACCCTTATATGGTATTCCCTGTACTACATGTGGTTATGAAAGAGAGAGAGAGAATTAAACTTTGCCTAATACATAGCTGTAAGCATTTTTACATATCTTTTGTTATTCTGATGGGGTTTTCCTGTAATTTTGTATGTGCTGACCTTTTCTTCAAGACTTGGAGCAATTATTAGCCTCAATAAGCAGATATTAAAGCTTAGCTTTCCTCCTAAGCTAGCATGTGAGCTTTTTGGCCCCTTCCACAGACTAGGAAGAGAATGAAAGATAAAGACCAAAAAAAGAGTCTATTTCGAAGAAGGAAACTAGGGCCTGTTCTTTCTAGGCTTGATTATAGTGAATTGTATTTTAGGAGTGGGAGGTTATGGGGAAGTTGAACCTCAGACTGCAAGGGGTATTGAGCTAGTGAGAAGAACCATTCCTGTGAGGAGTTTGGTATGGGGGCTCTGATATAGCCTCTTCCCTGCAGTGGACAATGAGGAGGCTGCATTGCTGCATGAAGAGGCTACCATGACTATTGAAGAGCTGCTGACACGCTACGGGCAGAACTGTCAAAAGGGCCCTCCCCACAGCAAATCTGGAGCTGGGACAGGCGAGGAGCCAGGGTCCCAGGGCCTCAATGGGGAGGCTGGACCTGAGGACCCGTCTAGGGAAACTCCTTCCCAGGAAAATGGCCCCACATCCAAGGCCCACACAGTCTTTTCCTCCAACTTGGAACATGGGACTGAGGCAGGACAAATTGGTGAGCCTGGTACTCCTACTGGTGAGGCTGGGCCTTCCTGCTCTTCAGCCTCCGACAAGCTGCCTCGAGTTGCTAAGTCCAAGTTCTTTGAGGACAGTGAGGATGAGTCAGATGAGGCGGAGGAGGAAGAGGATGACAGTGAGGTAAGGGCCTGTGAGGACAGGCAGATGCTGAAGTTGCAGTGAGGGCCTCTTTGGTTGCCATCCATAGCTTTCAACAATCTTCCTCCTATTCATTTACGTGTGTGTGTATGCGTGTGTGTGTTAATAACCTGTACCATGGCTTGCATGTGGAAGTCAGAAAATAACTTGTGAAAGTCAATTCTCTCCTTCTACTATGTGGGCCCTAAGGATTAAACTCAGGTCATTAGTCTTGGAAGCTAGCACCTTTATCCCTGGGCCATCATCTCACTGTCCCCTCTTCCAGTATTCTAAGTTTAGTCTTTTTAATGTATTGTCTTTGTAGGTACTTTTTTTTTCTTTTTTTCATCTTTTTGAGACACCATCTCCCTGTTGCCCTAGCTGTCTGGGAACTATGTAGTAGACCAGGCTGGCCTCAAACTTATAGAGATCTGCTTGCCTCTCCTTCCCAAGTGCTGGGATTAAAGGCATGAGTCATGCCTGGCTATTTTATTTTATTTTATTTTATTAATTTTTGTCCTTTTGAGACAGGATCTTGTAGCCTTAGCTGTCCTGGACCTATGTAGATGAGGCTGGCCTTGAACTCTAAGAGATCCACCTGCCTCTGCCTCCTGAGTGCTGGGATTAAAGGTGTTAACCACCTCACCAGATTATTATTTTTTTTTAAAACAGCATCTCCCTGTAGCTCCATCTGTCCCAGAATTTGCTATGTAGACTAGGCTGGCCTTGGATCTCTTTGCTTGTCTCTGCTTCCTAAGTGCTGGGGTTAAAGGCTTGTGATACCATGCCCAGCAACTTTTCCTTTTTTTTTTTTTTTAATTCCATAAAAAATTTTTGTGTGTGAACATCATACATGTGAATAGTCTTCACATCATTTTCATCCCTCCTTATCCTTCTCCAATTCCTCCCATGTCGCCCTGAACTTCCTCTCAATTTCCTGTCACCTTCCTTGATTATTGTTACATATACATGCATACATTTGTACACACACAAAATACACTGAGGCCATTCAATGGTGTCCCTGTGTACCTATATTTAGGGTCACAAGGAGTTAGATAACCTTTCAGGGAGCTAGTCTCTGGAGAAATGTGATTCTCCCTCCCTCAGCATCCAATGATATGCTCCCTTGAAATGGGACCCAACTTGTTTAGGGACTGGAGAGATGGCTCAGCGGTTAAGAGCACTGACTACTCTTGAGAGGACCTGGGTTTGATTCTCAGCACCCACATGGCAGCTAAGAACCATTTTAGGCTGGGCTCGGTGGTACACACCTTTAATCCCAGCACTCAGGAGGCAGAGGCAGGTGGATCTCTGTGAATTCAAGGGCCGCCTGGTCTACAGAGTGAGCTCAAGGCCAGCTGGGACTAAAGGGAGACCCTGTCTCAAAACAAACTCTTTAACATTTATTTAATTTTGTATGCATATGGTGGTCAGAGGGTAGCTTTCCAGAGTCTATTCTCTCTACCATGTGGGTTCTGGGGTTTGAACTCATTGTCATCAGACCAGCTGAGCCACATCACTGGCACAATGGAAATCAATTTTTGCCTTTTAGAATCTCTTAGAGAACAAAAAGGTGGTTTTTGTTACTTTAGATATTTAGGTATCTCTTTCTTTGGACAATTTATTTTCTGGAAGGTGATTTTAACTGCCACTTTGACTTTCTTTGAGACTTCTTTTGCTGATCCCAGTTCAGGTTGTTGATTCTGTTCATCCTAGCCCTCTCTCCTGCCCCAGATTTTCATGATCATATTGGTTATGTCTTTCACTGTTTTCAGAATCTATATTTTGAAGATAAATTGGGGGAAGGTGGGCACATGGGGGTTCATCCCAATCTCAGCAGCTTGGGATCCTCCTGCCAGGAATGCAGCGAGGAAGAGGATGGCTACAGCAGTGAGGAGGCAGAGAATGAGGAAGATGAGGATGACACTGAGGAGGCTGAAGAGGATGATGATGAAGAAGAGATGATGGTGCCTGGAATGGAAGGCAAAGAGGAGGTATGTGAGGAAAGGGACCAGTGAGTGGAAGACAAGAAGCAAGAGTGAATCTCCTGATTTTGATTTTAAGACAGGAGATCCCCTTGATGTTTTAGTATTGAAGTCATAGGGGAATTCTGCAAGAGGGACTCACAAGAAATCTAGATAGAATTACTAAAAGAAAGCAAGGGAGCAAGCTTCTGTTCCTGTGCTCCTTCCATTTAAAGCTCTCTAATATAATATAGATTGGTGAGGAGTATATCAAGGGCACTCAAGCTTTGAAGCTTCCACAAAGGCTCTCTTTCTTCCTCTTAAGCCTGGCTCTGACAGTGGTACAACAGCAGTGGTCGCTCTGATACGAGGGAAGCAGTTGATTGTGGCCAATGCAGGAGACTCTCGCTGTGTGGTATCTGAGGCTGGCAAAGCTTTAGACATGTCCTATGACCACAAACCAGAGGATGAAGTGGAACTAGCACGTATCAAGAATGCTGGTGGCAAGGTCACTATGGATGGACGAGTCAATGGAGGTCTCAACCTCTCTAGGGCCATTGGTAAGGCCAAGAAACTTTGAGAAAGTGTTGGGGTTTTGCCCTCTGTTCCACCTTACCTAGTAGCAAACTTTGGTATTGTTTTTTGTGTTTGGTTTGTTTGTCCTTTTGAGATAGGGTCTCCCTGTAGCCCCAAGTAGCCTGGAACTCCCTATGTAGACCTATCTCACAGAGATCTACCTGCATAGTACTGGGATTAAAGGCATGTGCCACCACGCCCAAGCCATTTTGGTGCTTTTGAGATAGGATTTCAGCTCTGGCTGACTTGATATGTAGACCAGGCTGGCAAGCTTTAATCTTCTGAGCCCTATACCCTTCAAAATACTTTCATATCAGGGAGACCCTGTCTCAAAAAAGACCAAAAAAAAAAAAAAGCCAAAAAAATCCCCCAAACCTTTCATATCTTCCATGTTCTAAAATATCACTGAAGTTGCTAAGATGTAGGTGTCTGTATCATAAGTTCTGGATGATTAAAAAGACAGATGAGCCACTTAAAAGTTCAGCACCCTGATGGTGGAGCTGAAACTGGAGAAACTAAAATCTTGTTCTCCATTCCACTAGATTGTGGAACTTAGTTAAGGAATAATGGCAAGGCAAGGTTTGACCTGCATTTAATATGTCTATGGAAAGTATTTACTTAAAACTCTTTATCCTTCAGGAGATCATTTCTACAAGAGAAACAAGAACTTGCCACCCGAGGAACAGATGATTTCAGCCCTTCCTGACATCAAGGTGCTGACTCTCACTGATGACCATGAATTCATGGTCATTGCTTGTGATGGCATCTGGTGAGCACTGGTAGATACCCTCAAATGCCCTTTTTACAACCTTACTTCTGTGAGGCTTGGAGCTACATTAGGATTAGCTCCAGAGCAAGTCTCTCAGCTAGTTAAAACCACCAAGCCTAAGGCAGACCCGAGAATTACGTGTTGACATTGGCCTGCTTCACTACTGGTGCCTATGTAGAGGCTTCTCTGCTCTGCCTTGGTGGGATTAAAGAAGATTCTTTGTTTTTGGCCCCAGGAATGTAATGAGCAGCCAAGAGGTTGTAGACTTTATTCAATCAAAGATCAGCCAACGTGATGAAAATGGGGAGCTTCGGTTATTGTCATCCATTGTGGAAGAGGTGAGTCTAAAGTTGGAGAAGAGAAGGTGCCTAGTCTACATGAAACCAGATTTTTTTTTTGCTAAAGTTTAGACCAGGAGGCTAGGAATACTATTACCCAGACACACTAGAAGAGCTTGACCAAAAAAAAATAAATAAATAAAAAAAAAAAATTGCACCTTTCCTCATGTCCTTAACATAGCTTATGTCTCACAGATTCACAAGTGACTGTTTTGTGGTACCTGGTTCCTTTTCTTCTACCACCCTCAGTAAGGGCAGCCATCTTCTGGGACTCCCAAGTTCCCAGGAAGCTGTTCTAACCCTGTGGCTAAACTGCCCTGTTCTTTTTGTAGTTGCTGGATCAGTGCCTGGCACCAGACACTTCTGGGGATGGTACAGGGTGTGACAACATGACTTGCATCATCATTTGCTTCAAGCCCAGAAACACAGCAGAGAGTGGCAAGCGGAAAATGGAGGAGGCACTCTCTGCTGAGGAGGCCGAAGAGAACGGGAACAATGACAAGAAGAAGGTCAAGCGGGACTAGCAGTTGTCCAGACCCCTGCCCACCTGGACTGTTTTCTGAGCCCTCCGGACCTGAGACTGAGTTTTGTCTTTTTCTTTTAGCCTTAGCAGTGGGTCTGAGGTGTGCAGGGGGAGCTGGGTGGCTTTCCTCAGCCCATTCCAAAGAGGGCTCTCCCTCCACAAGGCAGCCTGGGAGCCTCTGCTGTCCTCTCCAGCCTCCTCCTTACTCATTTGGGCTCATCGCCGGTCGGTTCTGTGCCTGTGCTGTTGTGTTGGAGGGAAGGACTGGTGGTTCTGATTTTTACTCTGTGAACACTTTATTTAAGGACATTCTTTTTTATTGGCGGCGCCATGGCCCCCAGCCGCTTGCACCCGCTCTCTGTTGTACACTTTCAAGCAACACTTTTTCAGACTAAAGGCCAAACAAAACTGCTTGTGCCCATAGTGTCCTTTATTTCTGCTACCTTGGCCCCAAACCTGACTGTAGGGAGGGGTAGGC
This sequence comes from Rhizomys pruinosus, assembly GCA_009823505.1. Classification (NCBI taxonomy): domain Eukaryota; kingdom Metazoa; phylum Chordata; class Mammalia; order Rodentia; family Spalacidae; genus Rhizomys; species Rhizomys pruinosus. The sequence goes on along the minus strand of VZQC01011170.1, from coordinate 505,185 downwards.
TCTAGGAGCTGTGTGTATGTGTGTGTGCGCGCCCCTGTGCCTGTCTGCTTGGCTCGTGCTCCCAGCGTAATTGTAGGAGAGGCCTCTGGAGTGGGCTGCAGCCGCGAGGCGGTCCATGCTGACGTCGTACGCACCCTCCCCGCCTGGAGGTAGCCATGACTTCCTAGTTCTTACCCAGAGGGGGCAGGGCAACCTCTGGGCTGGCCAGAGATGTCTGCAGCTACGGATTGGTTGGTTCACCGTGCATCACAATCACTTCCCGGTCAATTCAGGGTGCTCTCGCCGTTGTACAACCCGCGGACTACGGGTCCCGTGCGGCTGTGCGGCGGCGGAAACGGAAGCGGGTACGGAGGTACCAGCTGGTCTCCGGAGGGGGGTAGGGGGCTCCATGAATGGAAGCGGCGGCAGCGGCGGGAGCGGCCTGAGCTGGGCTCCGGGGCCAGGGCCAGGGGCAGCTCAGGGCCCTCAGCGCTGCATGGAGCCTGTCCGCGGATGCTGAGAGCTAGGGCCGGCGGCCGGGCGGAGCTGGAAGGGGCGGGGCCGGGAGGCCGAGGGCCGGAGGCACGTCGGGCTGGAGCCGGTCACGATGCCCCGAAGGAAGCAAAGCCACCCGCAGCCCGTGAAATGCGAGGGGGTCAGAGGTCAGGGGTCAGGGGCCTGAGTGGGGGTGGGTCAATGGAGTGGGCTCAGGTCTGGGTGGAGGGGAGACTCCTGAAGGATGGGGGCGGGTGATCTGGACTCCTCGCTTCCTCCCAAAGTACTAAGGAAACCCGAGAGGGTCATGAGTACGGAAGGAAAGTGCGGTCCACGACAGCTGGCTCCCGGGTGCGGATTATGGGCATGGCTCTGGAGGGGGATTCCACAAGTCCCCTCCCCTCTTTAGTGGATACTGAAGATTCCTTCGACGAAGGCCCCGGGGCCCTGGTGTTGGAGAGTGATTTGCTACTAGGCCAGGATCTGGAGTTTGAGGAGGAAGAGGAAGAGGAGGAATGTGACGGCCACAACGACCAGCTCATGGGCTTTGAGAGAGACTCTGAAGGTAGGTTTTGGGTATATGGGTATAGACTATTGGATGCTGGGGATCCCAGCCCTTTAGAAGTCAGTGTCAGCGGACAAAAACACTGCTTCCTGCCACAGTCTAGGACCGGCTTGGTTTGGAATTAGGTTTATTTGCTTACCAGACCCATCTGCAGCATCAGTTTGCTAAGTTTTGGGTCCTGGTCTAGAGATGGCCTAAATACATGGGTGGGTGAATCACATGGAGCAACTGGTTAAAAGTAAATGCCCTCTTAATAACCTTGTCCCTAGGCCTGTCCCATGTGTTTCACCTCAAGAGTTTGGGGAAGGGATGTAAATCATTCAAGCTACTCTTAACTTCCTTTCATTGCAGCAAAAGATCTTTTGTACTGGGAGGTGTTAGTTTTCATCCTTAAATCTTAGCCTCATCCTATCCACTTGCAGATGTTTTTGAAAGTCACGGAGAGAACCCGTGTTGTAAAGATCAGTCCTTTTGGTGTAATGTGTATTACATTGTTTGCACTTCCTCCAAATTGTACCTCCTTCTTGAGACGAGTTTCATCTTATAATCAGACTTACTAAAAGAGCATTTACAAAAAGAGCTCTTTGCCCTTTGCGGTTTTCTTTACTTTATCTCAAGGATTTTGTTGCTTCACTTCAACCTGCAGCCCACTGTAAGTCTTGATCTTTTCCATTCAGTGGAACTAGGTGTAGGTCAACTCTGTCATCACTAGTTAGGCTCAGAAGCAGATTCATGTTGAATGTTCTGGAATCACAGTAGGGGAGACTTTGATTCCTCGTAAGAAACTGCGAGGTTGAGGAAACGGTAAGGGTGGAGCCATAAATGAGATAGAGTTTGGAGCTTGGTCTTGAGCCATGTGTATTTTTTTCTTATGTCTCTCTCACAGGAGACTCTCAGGGAGCCAAACCTGGACTTCCCTATGGGCTGAGTGACGATGAGTCTGGGGGCGGACGGGCACTAAGTGCCGAGAGTGAAGTTGAGGAGCCAACCAGGGGGCCAGGGGAGGCCAGGGGTGAGAGGCCAGGCCCAGCCTGCCAGCTGTGTGGGGGGCCGACAGGTGAGGGGCCGTGTTGTGGGGCAGGAGGGCCGGGTGGGGGGCCCCCGCTGCCCCCACGGCTGCTGTACTCTTGCCGCCTCTGCGCCTTCGTGTCCCACTACTCAAGCCACCTGAAGCGGCACATGCAGACACACAGCGGGGAGAAGCCGTTCCGCTGTGGCCGCTGCCCCTACGCCTCAGCCCAGCTCGTCAACCTGACACGACATACCCGCACCCATACTGGCGAGAAGCCCTACCGCTGTCCCCACTGCCCCTTTGCCTGCAGCAGCCTGGGCAACCTGAGGCGGCATCAGCGCACCCACACCGGGCCTCCCACTCCTCCCTGCCCGACCTGTGGCTTCCGCTGCTGTGCTCCACGACCAACCCGGCCTCCCAGTCCCACGGAGCAGGAGGGGGCAGTGCCCCGGCGATCTGAAGGTAAAAAACAGCACCAAGTATCCTGGGACATGGGTAGGAAGCAATACTTGGATTAAGAGCTTGTGTCTCATTGTTTCCACAGATGCTCTTCTCCTTCCAGATTTGAGCCTCCATGTGCCACCAGGTGGTACCAGTTTCCTTCCAGACTGTGGGCAGCTGCAGGGTGAAGGGGAGGGTTTGTGTGGAACTGGATCAGAGCCACTGCCAGAGTTGCTGTTCCCTTGGACCTGTCGGGGTTGTGGACAAGAACTGGAGGAGGGTGAGGGCAGCCGGCTGGGAGCTGGCATGTGTGAGCGCTGCATGAGAGGAGAGGCTGGAGGGGCGGCCAGTGGGGGACCCCAGGGCCCCAGTGACAAAGGCTTTGCCTGTAGCCTCTGTCCTTTTGCCACTCATTATCCCAACCACTTGGCTCGGCACATGAAGACCCACAGTGGTGAGAAACCCTTCCGCTGTGCCCGCTGTCCCTACGCCTCTGCCCATTTGGATAACCTGAAACGGCACCAGCGCGTCCATACAGGAGAGAAGCCCTACAAATGCCCCCTCTGTCCCTATGCCTGTGGCAACCTGGCCAACCTCAAGCGTCATGGTCGCATCCACTCTGGTGACAAACCCTTTCGGTGTAGCCTTTGCAACTACAGCTGCAACCAGAGCATGAACCTCAAACGTCACATGCTGCGACACACGGGCGAGAAGCCCTTCCGCTGTGCCACCTGCGCCTACACCACAGGTCACTGGGACAACTACAAACGCCACCAGAAGGTGCATGGCCATGGTGGGGCAGGAGGGCCCGGCCTCTCTGCCTCTGAGGGGTGGGCCCCACCTCATAGCCCACCCTCTGTTTTGAGCACTCGGGGTCCAACAGCCCTGGGTGCCACTGGTAGCAGGGCTCTTCATACAGACTCACCTTGAACTAGGTTCTTTTACCCCAGGTCCCTATGAATTAGCCCTGCCTCTCCTGCGTTTTATACAAATGGACTAGAAACCACCTTCTCTTTCCTCCCCCGCTGGCCAGGGGTTCCACACAGACTAACCTAGACACTATATGGACCAGCCCAAATCCATGGGCAGAGGCCATATGGACCAGGGGGCTCTGTCTTGGCTCATGTAGTTAATGAGCTCAATGACGAGGACCTTGGATTCACCGCCACAGCTCGCAGGGGCTATGAATGAACTAGCTGGGGGACTGCCCAGCCTTCCATCTGTTTAACTTATTTCAGTGCTTTATAATAAAGGAAACACTAACAAAGCCATGTCTATGCTGAGTTAGCAATGGCAAATAATTAGGCCTTACCCTTAGCATAGCAGTAGCAAGTACTATGATGGGGGCAGCAAGGGCAGTGAGAGGGAACCAGAGGTAGGGATCAGTCAAGCTGAGTTTAATGATGGGGAACTGGTCAGACCATTCACAGACCTCTGCCCATCCCTTTGCCCATGGCCTGGCCCAAAGAAGCCAGAAGCAGCCCAGGAGGAGCTGTGGTTCCTCCCCAAGGCAGGTAGCCATGGTCCCTTGAACTTTGTGCAAAATACTAAATGCTAATTTGGCTTCAAGGGCCAGCTCTGAAATAGACAGTAATCCTTTGTGTAGCCAGCCCAGGGGGGAAGGGAAGGTAGGTTAAGAGGCCCCAGGCCAAGAGGGAAAAAAAGGGGGAAGTAGGAAGGGAGAAGGAAAAGACTTCCCCTAACTTGGGAGCACAGGCATGGGGCAAGTCTTCATAAATCTCCTCTGGAATAGCAGACATCCAAGCAGCTGAGACTACAGATCCTCATCTCCAATGCCTTCAAAGGCAAAATTGCCGTGGACATCACTGGCACTGGCATCTGTGCTGGGACTGCCAATCCCCCGCAAGCTTACAGCACTCAGCTTACTCTGTAACAGAGGTGGGGTGGGGGTGAGAGGGGTCGAGCTTATGAGGTCCCTATAGACACCATCCTCACCAACCCTGTAACTCTTACTGAGAGTTTGACCATGGACTCCCGGTTGGCATCCGGTGACTCCTGGGAAAAAGGGTAGAGAGGTCAGTCAGACTCAGGAGGGGGACGGCAAGGCTGGGAACCAAGGCACTGACTCGAGGTGATACTTACAAGCAGCGGTGGAGACTTCACTGCTTGCTGGCTGTCTGAACGTCTCAGGGTACCCCCTACCCGCCGGCGCAGCATCTGAGGACAGACCCACAGTGCTGATAAAGGCGGGAACATTCCTTTCACTTCTCCCTCTCAAGAGGAGTCTTACCCCTAGGACAAAATACCAGCTCAGCTACTTGTTCTCTTGTTGCTTACTTTCCTGATACTGCCCCCAGATTTCTTCACCATCAGCTCATCCACCATGGACTGCAAACAGATGCTCATCATGATAGCCTGAGGGTAAGAAGAAAGTTCAGGCTGATTAAAGAAGACCTCCCTAGCTTGGTCTAAGACCTGGACTCCCACTCACACAAAGTACCAGAAGCCTTAGACTTGAGGATTTAAAGGCTCCATAGGGGTTCTGAAGTAGGCTCACACCTGGGGGCTGGTGATGGTGACCCACTGTAGCCGGTCCTTGCTCATGAGGTATTCAAAAGCCAGTTCCAACCGTACCTCACCCCGGCCCCTGCTTGGACTGCTTGTGCCTCCACTTGGCAATGGCACCTAGAAGATATATGGGGCTTAGGTTGAATTCATTTTGGCCAAGTGTAGACCTCTGCGGCCTCATCTGGAAGCTCAAGGCTTGCCAGGTCCCCATCTTACAATGCTCCCTCTTTTCCAACTCACAGAAGAAAGCCAATAGTACTCATCCCAAGCCTTGGAAAGCTGAGACAAGAGGATCACTAGTTCAAGGATAGCTAGATTACAGAGTTCTAGGCCAGCCCTGGGGCCATAGCTAGAAAGAAGTTTCAAAAAACAAACAAACCAGCCAAGTGTGCTGTGCATGCCTATTAGTCCCAGGACTCATGAGGCAGAGCCAGGTGGATCTCCGTGATGGTCTACATATGGAGTTCCAGGCCAGCTAGGGCTACAGGGAGACCCTGTCTCAAAAAACAAAACAAAACACCAAAACTAACTCACAGAGGAAGTGACCCGCCAGCATCGCATGCGAGTAACCCGGAAGGAGCCTTCCCGGAGTTGCTGGCCAGGCAGGCGCAACTGAAGACTCAGCTCACTGTTGCCTGCACTAACCACCACAGGACAGTCCTTCTCTGGGAAGTCAGCCACACAGGCATCGAAGCGAAGGTAGCCATAGTGTCGCAGAGTTTGGGCCAGCCGCAGGAACTGAGAAATGATTACCAAGTATGGTGGGTTAGGAAGGCAAGTAAGATAAGCCTCAGTCAGAGCTAGAATCCCTCGCAGGGAGATGACAAGGCAAAAACCTCACCTCCTTCTTAGAGACCTTCTCTTGCAGAGACTTGAGCTGCCGGTGCTGCTCTTTAGTGACCAGGATCCACCCATGCTCAATATCTGACACCGTCTACAGTGGAGACATGAGTGGGAGATGGGGGCTTCAAGTGACCACAATGAGCTCTGTCCAGCCTGACCACACTTGAGAGCCCTCTGCAGTGAGATACCTTATAAGCTTAATGGAGTAAAAGTTGTGCTAGGAGCTCTGAAAATATTCCAGGAACTTCCCCACAAACTGGGGACCAGTACATGGAAGGAGCTCTCTTGGGAGAGCAGGATCAGAGTAATTTTCAGGGCAAGGGTTCTGAGCAGCTCCAAGCTCACCTGAGCATAAAGCAGGTTCAGGCCAACCCGGTTCTCCATGACATCGTCATCATAGGCAGAGTCCCAATAACTGTGAGGCCAAGGGGTGGAAAGGGGTAATGGGACTAAGCTTGGGTAAAGCAAAGGTAGAATGGAAAAGGGGCAAAACAGGAGCGATCTACAACTGCCGGGGGCTAACGGTATACTGGGAGCTTGAGAGGCATGGTTACAACACCCACACCTACTCCCTTAGCCAGATTAAGCTGCTTCAATGTGTGTCCCAATGATCCAACCCAGTACCCTCGCCCACTTTCAAGCCCAGCCCTGACCTCTTCCTGAGAACAATCTTATACTCTTGACTCCGAAGACTGGTAACAGATACATAAGGCAGTTCAAATTCTTGCAACTTCCGTACAACTATGGATTGGGGGGAAAAAAAGGTGATGAGCCTTAGGAGGGGAAACCAATGAAGGGTCTGGAGGAACTGCCCCATTCTGGCAGGAGTCGGCTTGGACAGAACTCATTCCTGGAAACAAAGAAGTAAAGTCCAGAGAAACTCACAAGAAAAGGCTCCATCCTCTTTTTCTCGAACAAGGAAGAGACTAAAATATCCAATCAAATCATCTGGAAGATCCAGCTTTGCAGCCACAGCCTGGGGAGAGGAAGTACAGCTCATCCAACTGACTGGTCCTAGTGTGGGCCCTAGTGCACACTAGTATAGGGACTGTGCTGAACAACACTTCACCTCCAGGACATCCTCAGTCTGATCTGAAGTTAACACAGTGACAAGAACTTTCTGTCCATTGCTGAGCAGCACTTCCAAGGAGACCTCCTCTGTGGGGACTTGCTGTGTTTCCTGTATGAGCAGATAAGGATGAGAGGCACTGCCTTCTTAACATCTACCTATGGTCCAGCTTTAACCCACTCCAATTTTTTTTTTTAATTAATTTTTATTTATTTCTGTATGTGTATGAATGTCCTGTCTGCATGCAAGTCTGTGCACCCGTGTCGTGCAATGCCGCGGAGGTCAGAAGAGGGTGTCGGACTCCCCTGGAACTGGAGTTCTCCTGGAATTGGAGTTTCAGATGGTTCTCGGCCGCCATGTGGGTGCTGGGGATCGAACCCAGGTCCTCTGTAAGAGCGGTCGGCGCTCTTAACCGCTAGGCCATCTCTCTAGCCCTCCACTCCAATTTTCTAAGTCCCTCTGGTGTTTTTTTTTTTTTTTTTAAGTCCAGCTATTTTGGGTGATTTCATCATTTGAGTCATCATTCTTTTATTTTATTTATTTATTTTTGTCTTTTTGAGACAGAGTCTCCCTGTAGCCCCAGCTGTCCTGGAACTCGCTCTGTAGACCAGGCTGGCCTTGAACTCACAAATATGTGCCACCATGCCCGGCTGAGTCATCATTCTTTTTTTTTTTGGTCTTTTCGAGACAGGGTCTCCCTGTAACCCCAGCTGTCCTGGAACTCGCTCTGTAGACCAGGCTGGCCTTGAACTCACAAAGATCCGCCTGCCTCTGCCTTCTTAAATATAGGCTTGGCTTCCTTTGATTTCAGTGGTACAGCAGAAGCTCTCTTCCATTAATAAAATATGCCAGATAACTATAGCCATGTAATTTACAAGAACATGGTCCTCTACCAGGTCATTTAGTCTGGGTTCTACCCAAAGCCTTACTTGTTGGGCCCGACGTAAGAAACTATTGAAGGTCTCACTGCTCCCAAGCAATGGGTCTTGCCGAACTGTGGGGACAGAAGAATGATATTATAGTAACTTAGAACTCACTCTTGGCTTCCCCAAGTCCTCTTCTTAGTAAGTCCCCCAACCCCACTTCCTGGGCTAATGGTGGCCTGCCACATCCCCCAGCTGGCCTCACCTCACATATTGTTTGCATAAATTCTTCACCTGCCCCACCCTTGGCTGCCATCTAGTTGAGTCCAGTCTATAGAACTAGGGAAATAACAATGATGTTAATCATATCAGATACAAATTCTCCCCACCAATCTAACTGCTTTTAAAACTAGTGTTATACTAGTATTTCTCATAGTAGTGCCCAAGCTGCTTTAAGCATAGAATTAAAAATCCTTAATAGCTGTTCTCTTTGCTAATTAAATAATCAGACAAGTAGCTGGGCGTGGTGGGGCACACCTTTAATCCCAGCGGAATTAATCGGAAAGCAGAGACAGGCAGATCTCCGAGAGCTCAAGGCCAGCCTGGTGTACAGAGCAAGCTCCAGGCCAGCTGGGACTAAAGGGAGACCCTGTCTCAAAAAGATGACAAAAAAATCAGACAAGAGGTTTTCTAGATCTAACCATTAATATAGGACATTCTACAGAGCCACCTGCTTTAATCTTTTTCCCATGGTCCTCAAAATAGCCTAGAGTTCTATCAAACACTTACCAGCTTGCATGTATTTCTCTAACTGCTCTCTCCTCTGTTCTACCTCTGCAGGTGTCAGAGAGAAAAGCTTCTTTGGGGGGAATGCAGGAAGCACATTGGCCCCATACTCCTTCCGAAGCTACATTAAAAAAAAAAAAAAAAAAAAAAAAACTGAATGGAAAAAAGAGAAAAAAAAAAGGAAAAAAAATAAAAAAAAAAAAATAAAAAAATAAAAAAAAAAAAAGAGAAAAAACGGACAAAATAAAAAGGAAAGGAAAAAAAAAAAGAAAAAAAAAAAAAACAAGAGATCAGCCCTTCTCATAAACCAGAAAACAAGAGGGGACCAATTGAGATTAAACCTATGCCCTCTTGGGGTGCCCCCCATTGTTATCTGAAGGAAAACAATGACTTTGAAAGTCTAGGATATCAAGGAGTTGTTTTATTTATAAGTTCTACAAAGCCCCTCTTACAATCATAGGGGACTGGGTTTCCATGGGAGGTCCAAGGGAGGCCCCCTTGATTTTATCTAGCCAAGACTACCACTGAAACACTCACTGGAAAGGAGGGAACATTTATAGGGAACATTTTATGTGCCATAAAATAGTAAAGCCATATGAAATGTTTTCATGAAGTGTCCTAAGACTTAAAGGAACTTTGCAAATGAAGGAATCTATTTTTCATTTGTAGAAACCAGGGCTCTATACAGGTTATATAAAGAGTTCACTATCTGGTGAGGGAGACAGAGAAACATTAGATCACAGATTCACATCTATACACTGGACATGAGCCAAGGAACACACAAAAGAAATTCAATAAATGTGTTTGTATAATTCAGGGAAAAGGCTTGGCCTATGTTGTAGTTTTAACAAAAAGGAATGTGCTTTGGCCATGCAAGGACGGTTTTCTTTTTATCAATGCCACAGGGGCAAAAGGATTGAAAAAAGCAAGTTTAAGCTGGGCATTGTTTCGGTGGCAGCCTTCTTTATATTTACTAAGGAAACTGGGAGGAAGACGGGTAGAGGGGAAGGTACCGGCGCCCATTCTCTGGTGAGTGGCCAAGGCACAGCGGCCTGGTATTTAAAAGGCGGGAGTTTCCAGGACAAGCTTGGCGCTACAGGGAGACCCTGTCTCAAAAAAAGGACAATAAAGAAAAAAAAGAAAATAAAAAAAAACAAGAAAAAAAAAAAAAAAAAAAAAAAAAAAAAAAAAAAAAAAAAAAAAAAAAAAAAAAAAAACAAAAGAAAAGGAAAAAAACAGAGAATGTGCGCGATGGGGAGGTCGCGGGGTATTTGAAAAACAAAAAAAAAGAAGGGNATTAGTGAATTGTATTTTTAGGAGTGGAGGTTAATGGGAAGTTGAAACCTCAGACTGCAAGGGTATTGAAGCTAGTGAGAAGAACCATTCCTGTGAGGAGTTTGGTATGGGGGCTCTGATATAGCCTCTTCCCTGCAGTGGACAATGAGGAGGCTGCATTGCTGCATGAAGAGGCTACCATGACTATTGAAGAGCTGCTGACACGCTACGGGCAGAACTGTCAAAAGGGCCCTCCCCACAGCAAATCTGGAGCTGGGACAGGCGAGGAGCCAGGGTCCCAGGGCCTCAATGGGGAGGCTGGACCTGAGGACCCGTCTAGGGAAACTCCTTCCCAGGAAAATGGCCCCACATCCAAGGCCCACACAGTCTTTTCCTCCAACTTGGAACATGGGACTGAGGCAGGACAAATTGGTGAGCCTGGTACTCCTACTGGTGAGGCTGGGCCTTCCTGCTCTTCAGCCTCCGACAAGCTGCCTCGAGTTGCTAAGTCCAAGTTCTTTGAGGACAGTGAGGATGAGTCAGATGAGGCGGAGGAGGAAGAGGATGACAGTGAGGTAAGGGCCTGTGAGGACAGGCAGATGCTGAAGTTGCAGTGAGGGCCTCTTTGGTTGCCATCCATAGCTTTCAACAATCTTCCTCCTATTCATTTACGTGTGTGTGTATGCGTGGTGTGTTAATACCCTGTACAAGGGCTTGCATTGGAAGTCAGAAATAACTTGTGAAAGTCATTCTTTCCTTCTACTATGTGGGCCCTAAGGATTAAACTCAGTCATTAGTCTTGGAAGCTAGCACCTTTATCCCTGGGCCATCATCTCACTGTCCCCTCTTCCAGTATTCTAAGTTTAGTCTTTTTAATGTATTGTCTTTGTAGGTACTTTTTTTCTTTTTTCATCTTTTGAGACACCCATCTCCTGTTGCCCTAGCTTGTCTGGGAACTATGTAGGGTAGACCAGGCTGGCCTCAAACTTATAGGGTCGCTTGCTTCTGCCTTCCAAGTGCGGGATTAAAGGCATGAGTCATGCCTGGCTATTTTATTATTTTATTTTTATTAATTTTGTCCTTTTGAGACAGGATCTGGTAGCCTCTAGCTGTCCTGGACCTATGTAGATGAGGCTGGCCATGAACTCTAAGAGCATCCACCGCCTCTGCCTCTGAGTGCTGGTATTAAAGTAAAACAAAATTTTTTAAAAAAAAAATTTTTTTTTTTAAAACAGCATCTCCCTGTAGCTTCCCAGCTGTCCCAGATTTGCTATGTAGACTTAGGCTGGCCTTAAACTCAAAAAAATCCCCCTCCCTCTGCCTCCTAAGTGCTGGGTTAAAGGCATGTTGATACCATGCCCAGCAACTTTTTTTTTTTTTTTTTTTTTTTTAATTCCATAAAAAATTTGTGGTGAACATATACATGTGAATAGTTCTTCACATTCATTTTCATCCCTCCTTATCCTTCTCCAATTCCTCCCATGTCGCCCTGAACTTCCTCTCAATTTCCTGACCTCTTTTATGTTAACATATACATGCACATTTACACACACAAAATACACTTGGGCCATCCAATGTGTCCTGTGTACCTATATTTAGGTCACAAAGGATTTAGATAACCTTTCAGGGAGCTTGTCTCTGGAGAAAGTGGATTCTCCCTTCCCTCAGCATCCAATGATATGCTCCCTTGAAATGGGACCCAAACTTGTATATAGGACTTGGAGAGATGGCTCAGCGGTTAAGAGCACTGACTACTCTTGAGAGGACCTGGTTTTGATCCTCAGCACCCACATGGCAGCTCAAGAACATTTAGGCTGGCTCGGTGGTACACACCTTTAATCCCAGCACTCAGGACGAGCAGAGGCAGGGGATCTCTGTGAATTCAAGGCCGCCTGGTGTCTACAGAGTGAGCTCTAAGGCCAGCTGGACTAAAGGGAGACCTGTTCTCAAAAACAAAACTCTTTAACATTTATTAATTTTGTATGCAATATGGGTGGTCAAGCGGTAGCTTTTCCAGAGTTCTTTCTCATCTACCTGTGGTCGGGGTTATGAACTCATTTCATCAGACAGCGAGCCCACAGTCACTGGCACAATGGATATCAAATTATTTTTGCCTTTTAGAATCTCTTAGAGAACAAAAAGGTGGTTTTTGTTACTTTAGATATTTAGGTATCTCTTTCTTTGGACAATTTATTTTCTGGAAGGTGATTTTAACTGCCACTTTGACTTTCTTTGAGACTTCTTTTGCTGATCCCAGTTCAGGTTGTTGATTTCTGTTCATCCTAGCCCTGCTCTTGCCCCAGATTTTCAATGCTATTGTCATATTGGTTATGTCTTTCACTGTTTTCAGAATCTATATTTTGAAGATAAATTGGGGGAAGGTGGGCACATGGGGGTTCATCCCAATCTCAGCAGCTTGGGATCCTCCTGCCAGGAATGCAGCGAGGAGAGGATGGCTACAGCAGTGGAGGAGGAGAGAATGAGGAGATGAGGATGACACTGAGGAGGCTGAAGAGGATGATGATGAAGAAGAGATGATGGTGCCTGGAATGGAAGGCAAAGAGGAGGTATGTGAGGAAAGGGACCAGTGAGTGGAAGACAAGAAGCAAGAGTGAATCTCCTGATTTTGATTTTAAGACAGGAGATCCCCTTGATGTTTTAGTATTGAAGTCATAGGGGAATTCTGCAAGAGGGACTCACAAGAAATCTAGATAGAATTACTAAAAGAAAGCAAGGGAGCAAGCTTCTGTTCCTGTGCTCCTTCCATTTAAAGCTCTCTAATATAATATAGATTGGTGAGGAGTATATCAAGGGCACTCAAGCTTTGAAGCTTCCACAAAGGCTCTCTTTCTTCCTCTTAAGCCTGGCTCTGACAGTGGTACAACAGCAGTGGTCGCTCTGATACGAGGGAAGCAGTTGATTGTGGCCAATGCAGGAGACTCTCGCTGTGTGGTATCTGAGGCTGGCAAAGCTTTAGACATGTCCTATGACCACAAACCAGAGGATGAAGTGGAACTAGCACGTATCAAGAATGCTGGTGGCAAGGTCACTATGGATGGACGAGTCAATGGAGGTCTCAACCTCTCTAGGGCCATTGGTAAGGCCAAGAAACTTTGAGAAAGTGTTGGGGTTTTGCCCTCTGTTCCACCTTACCTAGTAGCAAACTTTGGTATTGTTTTTTGTGTTTGGTTTGTTTTGTCCTTTTGAGATAGGGTCTCCCTGTAAGCCCCAAGTAGCCTGGAACTCCCTATGTAGAACCTTGAACTCACAGAGATCATCTGCCTCTGCCTCCTAGTTACTGGGATTAAAGGCATGTGCCACCACGCCCAAGCCATTTTGGTGCTTTTGAGATAGGATTTCAGCTCTGGCTGAACTTGATATATGTAGACCAGGCTGGCAAGCTTTAATCTTCTGAGCCCTATACCCTTCAAAATCTTTCATATCAGGAGACCCTGTCTCAAAAAAGACCAAAAAAAAAAAAAAGCCAAAAAAATCCCCCAAACCTTTCATATCTTCCATGTTCTAAAATATCACTGAAGTTGCTAAGATGTAGGTGTCTGTATCATAAGTTCTGGATGATTAAAAAGACAGATGAGCCACTTAAAAGTTCAGCACCCTGATGGTGGAGCTGAAACTGGAGAAACTAAAATCTTGTTCTCCATTCCACTAGATTGTGGAACTTAGTTAAGGAATAATGGCAAGGCAAGGTTTGACCTGCATTTAATATGTCTATGGAAAGTATTTACTTAAAACTCTTTATCCTTCAGGAGATCATTTCTACAAGAGAAACAAGAACTTGCCACCCGAGGAACAGATGATTTCAGCCCTTCCTGACATCAAGGTGCTGACTCTCACTGATGACCATGAATTCATGGTCATTGCTTGTGATGGCATCTGGTGAGCACTGGTAGATACCCTCAAATGCCCTTTTTACAACCTTACTTCTGTGAGGCTTGGAGCTACATTAGGATTAGCTCCAGAGCAAGTCTCTCAGCTAGTTAAAACCACCAAGCCTAAGGCAGACCCGAGAATTACGTGTTGACATTGGCCTGCTTCACTACTGGTGCCTATGTAGAGGCTTCTCTGCTCTGCCTTGGTGGGATTAAAGAAGATTCTTTGTTTTTGGCCCCAGGAATGTAATGAGCAGCCAAGAGGTTGTAGACTTTATTCAATCAAAGATCAGCCAACGTGATGAAAATGGGGAGCTTCGGTTATTGTCATCCATTGTGGAAGAGGTGAGTCTAAAGTTGGAGAAGAGAAGGTGCCTAGTCTACATGAAACCAGATTTTTTTTTTGCTAAAGTTTAGACCAGGAGGCTAGGAATACTATTACCCAGACACACTAGAAGAGCTTGACAAAAAAATAAATAAATAAAAAAAAAAAAATTGGCAAAAAAAAAAAAACCCCCCCTTTTTTTCCTCAGTCCTTAACATAGCTTATGTCTCACAGATTCACAAGTGACTGTTTTGTGGTACCTGGTTCCTTTTCTTCTACCACCCTCAGTAAGGGCAGCCATCTTCTGGGACTCCCAAGTTCCCAGGAAGCTGTTCTAACCCTGTGGCTAAACTGCCCTGTTCTTTTTGTAGTTGCTGGATCAGTGCCTGGCACCAGACACTTCTGGGGATGGTACAGGGTGTGACAACATGACTTGCATCATCATTTGCTTCAAGCCCAGAAACACAGCAGAGAGTGGCAAGCGGAAAATGGAGGAGGCACTCTCTGCTGAGGAGGCCGAAGAGAACGGGAACAATGACAAGAAGAAGGTCAAGCGGGACTAGCAGTTGTCCAGACCCCTGCCCACCTGGACTGTTTTCTGAGCCCTCCGGACCTGAGACTGAGTTTTGTCTTTTTCTTTTAGCCTTAGCAGTGGGTCTGAGGTGTGCAGGGGGAGCTGGGTGGCTTTCCTCAGCCCATTCCAAAGAGGGCTCTCCCTCCACAAGGCAGCCTGGGAGCCTCTGCTGTCCTCTCCAGCCTCCTCCTTATCATTTGGGCTCATCGCGGTCGGTTCTGTGCCACTTGTGCTGTTGTGCGTTGTTGGAGGGAAGGACTGTGGTTCTGTTTTACTCTTTGAACAACTTTTTAAGGACATTCTTTTTTATTGGCGGCGCCATGGCCCCCAGCCGCTTGCACCCGCTCTCTGTTGTACACTTTCAAGCAACACTTTTTCAGACTAAAGGCCAAACAAAACTGCTTGTGCCCATAGTGTCCTTTATTTCTGCTACCTTGGCCCCAAACCTGACTGTAGGGAGGGGTAGGCTCTAGGAGCTGTGTGTATGTGTGTGTGCGCGCCCTGTGCCTGTCGCTTGGCTCTGGTGCTCCCAGGTAATTGTAGGAGAGGCCCTGGAGTGGGCCTGCAGCCGGAGAGGCGTCCATGCTGACGTCGTAGCCCCTCCCCCGCCTGGAGGTTTTAGCCATGACTTCCTAGTACTTACCAGAGGGGCAGGGCAACCTCTGGGCTGGCCAGAGATGTCTGCAGCTACGGATTGGTTGGTTCACCGTGCATCACAATCACTTCCCGGTCAATTCAGGGTGCTCTCGCCGTTGTACAACCCGCGGACTACGGGTCCCGTGCGGCTGTGCGGCGGCGGAAACGGAAGCGGGTACGGAGGTACCAGCTGGTCTCCGGAGGGGGGTAGGGGGCTCCATGAATGGAAGCGGCGGCAGCGGCGGGAGCGGCCTGAGCTGGGCTCCGGGGCCAGGGCCAGGGGCAGCTCAGGGCCCTCAGCGCTGCATGGAGCCTGTCCGCGGATGCTGAGAGCTAGGGCCGGCGGCCGGGCGGAGCTGGAAGGGGCGGGGCCGGGAGGCCGAGGGCCGGAGGCACGTCGGGCTGGAGCCGGTCACGATGCCCCGAAGGAAGCAAAGCCACCCGCAGCCCGTGAAATGCGAGGGGGTCAGAGGTCAGGGGTCAGGGGCCTGAGTGGGGGTGGGTCAATGGAGTGGGCTCAGGTCTGGGTGGAGGGGAGACTCCTGAAGGATGGGGGCGGGTGATCTGGACTCCTCGCTTCCTCCCAAAGTACTAAGGAAACCCGAGAGGGTCATGAGTACGGAAGGAAAGTGCGGTCCACGACAGCTGGCTCCCGGGTGCGGATTATGGGCATGGCTCTGGAGGGGGATTCCACAAGTCCCCTCCCCTCTTTAGTGGATACTGAAGATTCCTTCGACGAAGGCCCCGGGGCCCTGGTGTTGGAGAGTGATTTGCTACTAGGCCAGGATCTGGAGTTTGAGGAGGGAAGAGGAAGAGGAGGAATGTGACGGCCACAACGACCAGCTCATGGGCTTTGAGAGAGACTCTGAAGGTAGGTTTTGGGTATATGGGTATAGACTATTGGATGCTGGGGATCCCAGCCCTTTAGAAGTCAGTGTCAGCGGACAAAAACACTGCTTCCTGCCACAGTCTAGGACCGGCTTGGTTTGGAATTAGGTTTATTTGCTTACCAGACCCATCTGCAGCATCAGTTTGCTAAGTTTTGGGTCCTGGTCTAGAGATGGCCTAAATACATGGGTGGGTGAATCACATGGAGCAACTGGTTAAAAGTAAATGCCCTCTTAATAACCTTGTCCCTAGGCCTGTCCCATGTGTTTCACCTCAAGAGTTTGGGGAAGGGATGTAAATCATTCAAGCTACTCTTAACTTCCTTTCATTGCAGCAAAAGATCTTTTGTACTGGGAGGTGTTAGTTTTCATCCTTAAATCTTAGCCTCATCCTATCCACTTGCAGATGTTTTTGAAAGTCACGGAGAGAACCCGTGTTGTAAAGATCAGTCCTTTTGGTGTAATGTGTATTACATTGTTTGCACTTCCTCCAAATTGTACCTCCTTCTTGAGACGAGTTTCATCTTATAATCAGACTTACTAAAAGAGCATTTACAAAAAGAGCTCTTTGCCCTTTGCGGTTTTCTTTACTTTATCTCAAGGATTTTGTTGCTTCACTTCAACCTGCAGCCCACTGTAAGTCTTGATCTTTTCCATTCAGTGGAACTAGGTGTAGGTCAACTCTGTCATCACTAGTTAGGCTCAGAAGCAGATTCATGTTGAATGTTCTGGAATCACAGTAGGGGAGACTTTGATTCCTCGTAAGAAACTGCGAGGTTGAGGAAACGGTAAGGGTGGAGCCATAAATGAGATAGAGTTTGGAGCTTGGTCTTGAGCCATGTGTATTTTTTTCTTATGTCTCTCTCACAGGAGACTCTCAGGGAGCCAAACCTGGACTTCCCTATGGGCTGAGTGACGATGAGTCTGGGGGCGGACGGGGCACTAAGTTGCCGAGAGTGAAGTGACGGAGCAACAGGGGCCAGGGGAGGCCAGGGGTGAGAGGCCAGGCCCAGCCTGCCAGCTGTGTGGGGGGCCGACAGGTGAGGGGCCGTGTTGTGGGGCAGGAGGGCCGGGTGGGGGGCCCCCGCTGCCCCCACGGCTGCTGTACTCTTGCCGCCTCTGCGCCTTCGTGTCCCACTACTCAAGCCACCTGAAGCGGCACATGCAGACACACAGCGGGGAGAAGCCGTTCCGCTGTGGCCGCTGCCCCTACGCCTCAGCCCAGCTCGTCAACCTGACACGACATACCCGCACCCATACTGGCGAGAAGCCCTACCGCTGTCCCCACTGCCCCTTTGCCTGCAGCAGCCTGGGCAACCTGAGGCGGCATCAGCGCACCCACACCGGGCCTCCCACTCCTCCCTGCCCGACCTGTGGCTTCCGCTGCTGTGCTCCACGACCAACCCGGCCTCCCAGTCCCACGGAGCAGGAGGGGGCAGTGCCCCGGCGATCTGAAGGTAAAAAACAGCACCAAGTATCCTGGGACATGGGTAGGAAGCAATACTTGGATTAAGAGCTTGTGTCTCATTGTTTCCACAGATGCTCTTCTCCTTCCAGATTTGAGCCTCCATGTGCCACCAGGTGGTACCAGTTTCCTTCCAGACTGTGGGCAGCTGCAGGGTGAAGGGGAGGGTTTGTGTGGAACTGGATCAGAGCCACTGCCAGAGTTGCTGTTCCCTTGGACCTGTCGGGGTTGTGGACAAGAACTGGAGGAGGGTGAGGGCAGCCGGCTGGGAGCTGGCATGTGTGAGCGCTGCATGAGAGGAGAGGCTGGAGGGGCGGCCAGTGGGGGACCCCAGGGCCCCAGTGACAAAGGCTTTGCCTGTAGCCTCTGTCCTTTTGCCACTCATTATCCCAACCACTTGGCTCGGCACATGAAGAGAATCCACAGTGGTGAGAAACCCTTCCGCTGTGCCCGCTGTCCCTACGCCTCTGCCCATTTGGATAACCTGAAACGGCACCAGCGCGTCCATACAGGAGAGAAGCCCTACAAATGCCCCCTCTGTCCCTATGCCTGTGGCAACCTGGCCAACCTCAAGCGTCATGGTCGCATCCACTCTGGTGACAAACCCTTTCGGTGTAGCCTTTGCAACTACAGCTGCAACCAGAGCATGAACCTCAAACGTCACATGCTGCGACACACGGGCGAGAAGCCCTTCCGCTGTGCCACCTGCGCCTACACCACAGGTCACTGGGACAACTACAAACGCCACCAGAAGGTGCATGGCCATGGTGGGGCAGGAGGGCCCGGCCTCTCTGCCTCTGAGGGGTGGGCCCCACCTCATAGCCCACCCTCTGTTTTGAGCACTCGGGGTCCAACAGCCCTGGGTGCCACTGGTAGCAGGGCTCTTCATACAGACTCACCTTGAACTAGGTTCTTTTACCCCAGGTCCCTATGAATTAGCCCTGCCTCTCCTGCGTTTTATACAAATGGACTAGAAACCACCTTCTCTTTCCTCCCCCGCTGGCCAGGGGTTCCACACAGACTAACCTAGACACTATATGGACCAGCCCAAATCCATGGGCAGAGGCCATATGGACCAGGGGGCTCTGTCTTGGCTCATGTAGTTAATGAGCTCAATGACGAGGACCTTGGATTCACCGCCACAGCTCGCAGGGGCTATGAATGAACTAGCTGGGGGACTGCCCAGCCTTCCATCTGTTTAACTTATTTCAGTGCTTTATAATAAAGGAAACACTAACAAAGCCATGTCTATGCTGAGTTAGCAATGGCAAATAATTAGGCCTTACCCTTAGCATAGCAGTAGCAAGTACTATGATGGGGGCAGCAAGGGCAGTGAGAGGGAACCAGAGGTAGGGATCAGTCAAGCTGAGTTTAATGATGGGGAACTGGTCAGACCATTCACAGACCTCTGCCCATCCCTTTGCCCATGGCCTGGCCCAAAGAAGCCAGAAGCAGCCCAGGAGGAGCTGTGGTTCCTCCCCAAGGCAGGTAGCCATGGTCCCTTGAACTTTGTGCAAAATACTAAATGCTAATTTGGCTTCAAGGGCCAGCTCTGAAATAGACAGTAATCCTTTGTGTAGCCAGCCCAGGGGGGAAGGGAAGGTAGGTTAAGAGGCCCCAGGCCAAGAGGGAAAAAAGGGGAAGTTAGGAAGGAGAGAAAAGAGCTTCCCTAACTTGGGAGCACAGAGGGGGCAAGTCTTCATAAATCTCCTCTGGAATAGCAGACATCCAAGCAGCTGAGACTACAGATCCTCATCTCCAATGCCTTCAAAGGCAAAATTGCCGTGGACATCACTGGCACTGGCATCTGTGCTGGGACTGCCAATCCCCCGCAAGCTTTACAAGCACTCACTACTCTGATAACAGAGGGTGGGGTGGGGGTGAGAGGGGTCGAGCTTATGAGGTCCCTATAGACACCATCCTCACCAACCCTGTAACTCTTACTGAGAGTTTGACCATGGACTCCCGGTTGGCATCCGGTGACTCCTGGGAAAAAGGGTAGAGAGGTCAGTCAGACTCAGGAGGGGGACGGCAAGGCTGGGAACCAAGGCACTGACTCGAGGTGATACTTACAAGCAGCGGTGGAGACTTCACTGCTTGCTGGCTGTCTGAACGTCTCAGGGTACCCCCTACCCGCCGGCGCAGCATCTGAGGACAGACCCACAGTGCTGATAAAGGCGGGAACATTCCTTTCACTTCTCCCTCTCAAGAGGAGTCTTACCCCTAGGACAAAATACCAGCTCAGCTACTTGTTCTCTTGTTGCTTACTTTCCTGATACTGCCCCCAGATTTCTTCACCATCAGCTCATCCACCATGGACTGCAAACAGATGCTCATCATGATAGCCTGAGGGTAAGAAGAAAGTTCAGGCTGATTAAAGAAGACCTCCCTAGCTTGGTCTAAGACCTGGACTCCCACTCACACAAAGTACCAGAAGCCTTAGACTTGAGGATTTAAAGGCTCCATAGGGGTTCTGAAGTAGGCTCACACCTGGGGGCTGGTGATGGTGACCCACTGTAGCCGGTCCTTGCTCATGAGGTATTCAAAAGCCAGTTCCAACCGTACCTCACCCCGGCCCCTGCTTGGACTGCTTGTGCCTCCACTTGGCAATGGCACCTAGAAGATATATGGGGCTTAGGTTGAATTCATTTTGGCCAAGTGTAGACCTCTGCGGCCTCATCTGGAAGCTCAAGGCTTGCCAGGTCCCCATCTTACAATGCTCCCTCTTTTCCAACTCACAGAAGAAAGCCAATAGTACTCATCCCAAGCCTTGGAAAGCTGAGACAAGAGGATCACTAGTTCAAGGATAGCTAGATTACAGAGTTCTAGGCCAGCCTGGCCATAGCTGAAAGAAGTTTCAAAAACAAACAAACCAGCCAAGTGTGCTGTGCATGCCTATTAGTCCAGCACTCAGGATGAGCAGAGCCAGGTGGATCTCACTGATGGTCTATATATGGAGTTCCAGGCCAGGCTAGGGGCTACAGGGAGACCCTGTCTCAAAAAACAAAACAAAACACCAAACTAACTCACAGAGGAAGTGACCCGCCAGCATCGCATGCGAGTAACCCGGAAGGAGCCTTCCCGGAGTTGCTGGCCAGGCAGGCGCAACTGAAGACTCAGCTCACTGTTGCCTGCACTAACCACCACAGGACAGTCCTTCTCTGGGAAGTCAGCCACACAGGCATCGAAGCGAAGGTAGCCATAGTGTCGCAGAGTTTGGGCCAGCCGCAGGAACTGAGAAATGATTACCAAGTATGGTGGGTTAGGAAGGCAAGTAAGATAAGCCTCAGTCAGAGCTAGAATCCCTCGCAGGGAGATGACAAGGCAAAAACCTCACCTCCTTCTTAGAGACCTTCTCTTGCAGAGACTTGAGCTGCCGGTGCTGCTCTTTAGTGACCAGGATCCACCCATGCTCAATATCTGACACCGTCTACAGTGGAGACATGAGTGGGAGATGGGGGCTTCAAGTGACCACAATGAGCTCTGTCCAGCCTGACCACACTTGAGAGCCCTCTGCAGTGAGATACCTTATAAGCTTAATGGAGTAAAAGTTGTGCTAGGAGCTCTGAAAATATTCCAGGAACTTCCCCACAAACTGGGGACCAGTACATGGAAGGAGCTCTCTTGGGAGAGCAGGATCAGAGTAATTTTCAGGGCAAGGGTTCTGAGCAGCTCCAAGCTCACCTGAGCATAAAGCAGGTTCAGGCCAACCCGGTTCTCCATGACATCGTCATCATAGGCAGAGTCCCAATAACTGTGAGGCCAAGGGGTGGAAAGGGGTAATGGGACTAAGCTTGGGTAAAGCAAAGGTAGAATGGAAAAGGGGCAAAACAGGAGCGATCTACAACTGCCGGGGGCTAACGGATTATTTTTTTTTTTTTTTTAACTGGAGCTTGAGAGGCATGGTTACAACACCCACACCTACTCCCTTAGCCAGATTAAGCTGCTTCAATGTGTGTCCCAATGATCCAACCCAGTACCCTCGCCCACTTTCAAGCCCAGCCCTGACCTCTTCCTGAGAACAATCTTATACTCTTGACTCCGAAGACTGGTAACAGATACATAAGGCAGTTCAAATTCTTGCAACTTCCGTACAACTATGGATTGGGGGGAAAAAAAGGTGATGAGCCTTAGGAGGGGAAACCAATGAAGGGTCTGGAGGAACTGCCCCATTCTGGCAGGAGTCGGCTTGGACAGAACTCATTCCTGGAAACAAAGAAGTAAAGTCCAGAGAAACTCACAAGAAAAGGCTCCATCCTCTTTTTCTCGAACAAGGAAGAGACTAAAATATCCAATCAAATCATCTGGAAGATCCAGCTTTGCAGCCACAGCCTGGGGAGAGGAAGTACAGCTCATCCAACTGACTGGTCCTAGTGTGGGCCCTAGTGCACACTAGTATAGGGACTGTGCTGAACAACACTTCACCTCCAGGACATCCTCAGTCTGATCTGAAGTTAACACAGTGACAAGAACTTTCTGTCCATTGCTGAGCAGCACTTCCAAGGAGACCTCCTCTGTGGGGACTTGCTGTGTTTCCTGTATGAGCAGATAAGGATGAGAGGCACTGCCTTCTTAACATCTACCTATGGTCCAGCTTTAACCCACTCCAATTTTTTTTTTTAAATTAATTTTTTATTATTTCTGTATGTGTAAGAATGTACCCTGTCTGCATGCAGTCTTGTGCACCCGTGTCGTGGCAATGCCGGGGAGTCAGAAGAGGGTCGGACTCCCCTTGGAACTGGAGTTCTCCTGAATTGGAGTCTCAGTGGGTCTCGGCCGCCATGTTGGTGCTGGGGACGAACCCAGGTTCCTCTGTAAGAGCCGGTCGGCCTCTTTAACCGCTAGGCCATCTCTCTAGCCCTCACTCCAATTTCTAAGTCCCTCTGGTGTTTTTTTTTTTTTTTTTTTAATGTACCAAGCTATATTTGGGGTGATTTCATCATTTGAAGTCTCTATTCTTTTTATTGTTATTTATTTATTTTGTCTTTTTGAGACAGAGGTCTCCCTGTAGCCCCGCTGTCCCGGAACTCCTCTGTGGACCAGGGCTGGCCTTGAACTCACAAATATGCTGCCACCATGCCCGGCTGAGTCATCATTCTTTTTTTTTTTGGTCGTATTCGAGACAGGGTCTCCCTGTAACCCAGCTGTCCTGGAACTCGCTCTGTAGCACCAGGCTGGCCGTTGAACTCACAAAAGATCCGCCTGCCTTGCCTTCTTAATATAGCTTTGGCTCCTTTGATTTCAGTGGTACAGCAGAAGCTCTCTTCCATTAATAAAATATGCCAGATAACTATAGCCATGTAATTTACAAGAACATGGTCCTCTACCAGGTCATTTAGTCTGGGTTCTACCCAAAGCCTTACTTGTTGGGCCCGACGTAAGAAACTATTGAAGGTCTCACTGCTCCCAAGCAATGGGTCTTGCCGAACTGTGGGGACAGAAGAATGATATTATAGTAACTTAGAACTCACTCTTGGCTTCCCCAAGTCCTCTTCTTAGTAAGTCCCCCAACCCCACTTCCTGGGCTAATGGTGGCCTGCCACATCCCCCAGCTGGCCTCACCTCACATATTGTTTGCATAAATTCTTCACCTGCCCCACCCTTGGCTGCCATCTAGTTGAGTCCAGTCTATAGAACTAGGGAAATAACAATGATGTTAATCATATCAGATACAAATTCTCCCCACCAATCTAACTGCTTTTAAAACTAGTGTTATACTAGTATTTCTCATAGTAGTGCCCAAGCTGCTTTAAGCATAGAATTAAAAATCCTTAATAGCTGTTCTCTTTGCTAATTAAATAATCAGCAAGTAGCTGGGCGTCGTGGGCACACCCTTTAATCCCAGCGGAATTAATCGAAAGCAAGACAGGCAGATCTCCGAGAGCTCAAGGCCAGCACTGGTGTAAGAGGCAAGCTCCAGGCCAGCTGGGACAAAGGTGGAGTACCCTGTCTCAAAAAGAATGAACAAAAAAATCAGACAAGAGGTTTTCTAGATCTAACCATTAATATAGGACATTCTACAGAGCCACCTGCTTTAATCTTTTTCCCATGGTCCTCAAAATAGCCTAGAGTTCTATCAAACACTTACCAGCTTGCATGTATTTCTCTAACTGCTCTCTCCTCTGTTCTACCTCTGCAGGTGTCAGAGAGAAAAGCTTCTTTGGGGGGAATGCAGGAAGCACATTGGCCCCATACTCCTTCCGAAGCTACATAAAAAAAAAAAAAAAAAAAAAAGAGAAAAAAAAAAAAAGAGATACAGCCCTTCTCATAAACACAGAAAACAAGAGGGGACAATTGAGATTAACTATGCCCTCTTGGGTGCCCCCATTGTTATTTGGGAAACAATGACTTTGAAAGTCAGGATATCAAGAGTTGTTTTATTTATAAGTTCTACAAGCCCCTCTACATCATAGACTGGGTTTCCATGGGAGTCCAGGAGCCCCTTGATTTTATCTAGCAAGACTACCCACTGAACACTCACTGGAAGGAGAGGAACATTTATAGGAACATTTATGTGCATAAATAGTAAAGCCATATGAAATGTTCATGAAGTGTCCTAAGACTTAAAGGAACTTTGCAAATGAAGGAATCTATTTTTCATTTGTAGAAACCAGGGCTCTATACAGGTTATATAAAGAGTTCACTATCTGGTGAGGGAGACAGAGAAACATTAGATCACAGATTCACATCTATACACTGACATGAGCCAAGGAACACACAAAGAATTCAATAAATGGTTTGTATAATCAGGGAAAGGCTGCCTATGTTGTAGTTTAACAAAAGGAATGTGCTTTGGCCAGCAAGGACGGTTTTCTTTTTTCATGCAGGGGCAAAGGATGAAAAAGCAGTTTAGCTGGGCATTGTGGTGCACGCCTTTAATCCTAGCACTTGGGAGGCAGAGGTAGGCGCATCTCTGTGAGTGCAAGACCAGCCTGGTCTAAAGAGCGAGTTCCAGGACAGCTGGAGCTACAGGGAGACCCTGTCTCAAAAAGACAAAAGAAAAAAGAAAAGAAAAAGCAGTTTAAGAAGGCCCAGAAAAGGAAAGAGGATGTGCGTATGGGGAGGTGCAGGTATTTTGAAAAAGAAGGGCTGCTTAGGGAGTTCCCCGGAAATGTCAGGACAATGAGGCACTACACCTTCCACTGAAGCACTGATTAAGGGCGAATGCGATAAATGGGGATTAATGCTTAAGGGTAGGAATGTGCTTGAAGATGCCTCTAGACCCACCTGCTCATGCAGCCCCAGAAGCTGGCTGTAGCGCACCCGACAGTGCAGGACTCCATTCACGTGAATGTTATAGGCCTGAAGACACAAAAGCAAGCAAACATTTCAGAGTCCAAGTACGAGCCACTTCTTGTTTCCAGAAACCTGGCCGGAAGTCGCCTGGCAGCTCCGTCGGTACAACGCTCCAAATTTCTTGGGAGTCAGCCTGTTTTCCCCAGGGCTAGGTTCCAAGCAGAAGGGCCCAGGCCAAAGGAAACCCTGGCGCTAGTACTGGTTTCCCTCCCGATGACAGTGATGCCCACTACCCTCGGCCTAACCGGGAAAAGCAACCGCCCAAAGAACCTATTGGAGTTGGAGCTGGGGTGACTTTTGTACGAAGCTGAGCCCTAAGGTGCGCTTCCAGCAAGGTTCAAAGGCTGGAGGCTGCCCCCGCCCTCCCCGCCCCCCCCGCCGCCCCGAAGCCGCTGGGAGAGCTCGACCCGTTATCCCCGCCCCAGCCCAGATCTAGCTGCTCCTCACCACGTAGGCGGAGCCGCCGCTATCCCCGCTGCGGGACTCGGTTTCAGGAATGGAAAAGTGCATGTTCCCTATGGCAGGGCTCCGTACTAGGAGGGCCGCAGCGTCTCCGTAAGCTTGCCTACGCTGCTCAGCGCGTCCCGGTAGCCTCGCTCGCCATTTTGGGGGGCCTGAGATCCGAGATGGGACGGCGATAGGACGTCGGCTAAGGGAGCAGGAACTCTAGCATGATGGGAGTTGTAGTCTACCTTGAGGCTGTATCCTAATTGGGAACGTTGAGATGGCCCTTATTGCGACTCGTAGTCCTGGGCGGACCGGGTGCACGCCGGAAATTGTAGTCGGCAGCCGGCCTAGAGCCTGGGCAGTCCGAAGCCTAGCCTCCAGCCCAGGTGGCGCTGTAGTCCCTCGACCTCTGCGGGCGGAGCCTAAGACCGAGAGCCATGGCTGCGGTGGCTGTGGCTGTTCGGGAAGGTGAGTGAAGGGCCGGGAGCACCTACTGGTCCACGAGCTGACGAGTGCCGATCTCTGGTAATGGGCCTGAAGCCTCTTTGGGCTCTGCCGCTCTGTTCCGGTGCATTGCGGGCCTCTGGTTACCAAGTCTAGGGCGCAACCCGCTCTGCTTGCCGTCCGGTCCCCAGAAGGGTGACTCCTCTATCCCCGCCTGTCCTTTGATCCTGCCGCGCTGAGCGTACCCACGCGATCCTGGGGCGCCTCGCGCCTGGCGGCGGAGCTGTGGTCATGCCAACCCAGCAGCCAGCTGCGTCGAGTACGAGTTTCCCCAGGACCCCCCGGAGCCTCTCTATTTCACTCTGTACCCTGTTTTCTGATGCAGAATCGGGATCCGGGATGAAGACGGAACTTTCTTCTCGGCCGGGGGTAAGTGAGGAAGACCTTCCAAGTCGCCGTCAAGTCTTACACAGAAAGCTGTTAACTCTTCCGAACCCATCTCCCATCCCTTTTCAGTTCATTTCTCAGTAAAACCAGATTTTACAGAGAACTTTCTCTTCCCGTGGGATGTCGACTTATAAACTGGCAGCTTGTGGAAGTTACAGGATTCAGGACTTAACCTTGTGGGAATCTCGTAAGCATCGGATAGTTTTTATTTATCTTGAAGAGCAGTTCCTGTGTCTGTGTCTCAGGCAGGCGGGAGGGAGATGACCCAAGAAGAGAAGCTGCAGCTTCGGAAGGAAAAGAAACAGCAGAAGAAGAAACGGAAGGAAGAAAAAGGGGCAGAACCAGAAATTGGCTCTGCCATATCTACAGCCCAGTGTCAAGGTGTGAAGGCTTTTTTAAAGGGCTTTGGGTATGGTGCGGGTGGAGAGATGTGGTGGCAGAGACAGAGCAAAGTTGGTTTAAGTAAGTGAAAAGTGAAGAGGTTTAGATAAACCAAAAGGGAACTTTGACTGGGGCAATACCTTCTTCTTTTAGTAGGCCCAACCAGAGAACTGCCAGGACCTGGCAGTCAGTTGGGGGTCACTGCTGGGGAGAAAATTCCAGCAGGCCGGAGTAAAGCAGAACTTCGTGCTGAGCGAAGAGCCAAGCAGGAGGCAGAGCGGGCCCTGAAGCAAGCAAGAAAAGGAGAACAAAGAGGGCCACCCTCTCAGGCCTCCCCTGGTCCAGCTGGAGAGACCACCTCAGGTATCTTCCCGTCCTTTTTAGAACCTCTGTTACTTTTCTTTTTGAGCCAAGGTCTCACTATACCCCAGCTGGTCTGTAACACTGTGTAGTCCAGGCTGGCCTTGAACTCACAGGGATCTGCCTGCATCTTCCCTTGGAGTGCTCCTTTTTTTTTTTTTTTTTTTTCTTTTCGAGACACGATCTCCCCGTACCCCCCGCTGTCCTGGAACTCACTCTTTAGACCAGGCTGGCCTTGAACTCGACAAAGATCCGCCTGCGTCTGCCTCCCAAGTGCTAGGAGTTAAAGAAGGCGTGTCCCCCACGCCCGGCCTGAGTGCTCCATTATTAAAGGCCTGCACTCACCCACCTGTTACCCTAATTGTTATTCTTTTTAAAAAATAATTTCTTAATTTTAAATTATTTTATTAATTTTTAGGTGTATGAGTGTACTGTCTGCATGTAGATTTGTGCACCCGTGTCTTGCAATGCCATGGAGGTCAGAAGAGGGCATAGGATTCCCCTGGAACTGGAGTTAAAGACGGTTCTTAGCGGCCATGTGGGTGCTGGGAATCAAACCCGGGTCCCCTGCAAGAGCAGGTGTCTCTTAACCGCTGAGCCATCTTCTAGCCCCCTAATTCTTACTTTGGGAGCCAGAGTTAAAATTTTTCCTTTCGACTCCATCCCTGCTTCTATTTTGACTCCCCGTGCTCCCTTAATTTCCTATTTTTTTAAAATATATTTTATTATTATTTATGTGTGAGAATGTACTGTCTGCATATAGGTTGGTGCACCCGTGTCGTTCAGTGCCATGGAGGTCAGAAGAGGGTGTCAGATTCCCCTGGAACTGGAGTTACAGACCTTCTCAGCTGCCATGTGGGTGCTGGGGATTGAACCCGGGTCCTCTGCAAGAGCAGTCAGCGCTATTAACCACTAGGCCATCTCTCCAGCCCCTGCTTTCCTATTTTCTTTGTCTTTTTGTTTTGTTTTGCTTTTGAGACAGGGTCTTACTATGTATCCCTGACTAACCTGGAACTCACTTTGTAGAACAGGCTGATCTTGAACTCAGAGAGGTCTGCTGCCTCTGCCTAGGATCCTAGTGCTAGGATTAAAGGTGTGCGCCACCACACCTGGCATTCAACTTCCTCTTTTTTTTTTTGTCTTTTTGACACAGGGTCTCCCTATAGCCCCAGCTGGCCTGGAACTCACTCTGTAGACCAGGCTTGCCTCTAACTCTGCCTCCTGAATACTGGGATTAAAGGCATGCGCCACTGCATCTGGCTTAAAAACTTCTTAGCCGCCTCGTGAGTGCTGGGAATGGAACCCGGGTCCTCTGGAAGAGCAGTTAACCATTGAGCCATCTCTCCAGCCCCAACTTCCTTTTTTTTTTTTTTTTTTTGAGACAGGGTCTCCCTATAGCCCCACCTGGCCTGGAACTCACTCAGTACAGCAGGCTGGCCTCGAATTCACAGAGCTCCACCTGCCTCTGCCTCCCGAATGCTAGGATTAAAGGCATGTGCCACCACGCCCAGTTTAAAGAAGGTTCCTAGCCACCATGTGGGGGTGCTGGGAATCAAACCTCGGTCCTCTGCAAGAGCAGTCGGAGCTCTTAACCACTGAGCCATCTCTCCAGCCCCCCAACTTGCTATTTTCATGAATCACCCTATTCCCTAAGAACATATTACTCATTTCAAGACCTACAGTAGCTAGAAAACATAACCATTAACTTTCAGGAGTGAAGTGCCCCCCTGAGCACACCCAGGTTGATGATCCCACACTTCTGAGGAGGCTTGTTAAAAAATCAGAGCGACAACAGGTAGGAAATGAGTTTGGTACTTGGTCACAAAGAGCCTGGGAGACGGGTGAAAGGGAAGAGAATTGCTCTGAGCACAGCGAGGCTCTGGAAAAGCATGAGTATTTGGGTCAAAGCTGAGTTCTTGGTCTTATTCCTTTGCTTTGTCAAGGTTCCTACACGCAAGGATTATGGATCCAAAGTCAGTCTTTTTTCCCATCTACCCCAATACAGCAGACAAAACTCCTTGACCCAGTATATGAGGTAGGATCTTACAAAAATTGTCATAACTTTTAAGTCTGAGAAGATTGAAAAACTCAGTGTTAAAAATAACTAGAAATTTGAAATGGTTGGGGAAAAATATGAACTCAAAGCAGAACTGCAGGAAATGGGAAATGGGGGGGGGTCTGTGCTAGTAAAGGAAGTTCCTTTTCATCAGGGGCAGGGGGCAAGAGGTACTCAAGTTCCCTTGCAAAGTATGTGACACCCCATCCCATCAGCATCCCATCCTCTGTGATCCACCCAGCCATGGTGCGACTCGGCCTGCAGTACTCCCAGGGCCTGGTCAGCGGCTCCAATGCCCGGTGTATTGCCCTGCTTCACGCCTTGCAGCAGGTATGCCCTGTTCTGTTCTCTGTGATCACACCCCACTCCCCAGCACTACACCCGGAGCTCTTCTCCCAAGGTAATCTCTGTGGTAAAGAGTCAATGACTCCTCATTCTGAATACTTTCTTCTACCCCCTTTCAGAGACCTTCATGAGAGAGCACTTTGTTGATCAATTTATGTATTCTGTAGGTGATTCGGGATTATACGACACCTCCCAGTGAGGAACTCTCAAGGGATCTGGTGAATAAACTAAAACCCTACATCAGGTGAGGACAACCACAAGTCTATACCCACCGTACAGTTTTTTCTTCGTGCTCTTTCTCTTGCCTCTCTCGCTTCCTCTTCTGTTTTCCTTTAAAGAACTTTTTAATTTGGTGTCCTTGTAAGTTGTACCAGTTGCCCAAATTAAGGTATTGTCATTGCAGCTTCCTGACTCAGTGCCGCCCCCTGTCAGCAAGCATGTACAACGCCATCAAATTCCTTAACAAGGAAATCACTGGCATGAGCAGTTCCAAGCGGGAAGAGGAGGTAATGGATGCGTCTGGGTAAAGGAAGATGTTCAGAACTCCCAGAAAGATGAACACATGCCACACTGCCTGAGTTACTGGTTATAGACATGTTTAGGTGCTTTTACTGCTGCCTTTGTTCCCCCTTTAGGCCTATCATTATGTACATCTTTAAGTATATGACATGATAACCAGAGGGAGAAATGTACCTATTTCCTCTTCTGTAAACATTTAGGCAAAGTCAGACCTTGGCGAAGCCATTGATCGGTATGTGCAAGAGAAGATTGTGCTTGCAGCTCAGGCAATTTCACGCTTTGCCTATAAGAAGATCAGTGATGGAGATGTGATCCTGGTATATGGATGGTATGGTTGACACCTGTGACTAAGAACACTGGGGAGGAGTGATGAGAAGAAAGGCCCACCCCTTGCCATTAATTAGTGACTTTTATAACTGAGTCTCTTCTCCATCCATATCTAGCTCATCTTTGGTATCACGAATTCTCCAAGAGGCTTGGGTCGAGGGCAGGCAGTTTCGGGTGGTTGTGGTGGACAGCCGGCCCCGGCTTGAGGGAAGGCACATGCTCCGTTCTCTTGTCCGTGCTGGGGTCCCTACCTCCTACCTGATGATTCCTGCAGCCTCCTATGTGCTCCCAGAGGTGAGGGTTCCCAGAGGAAAGCAATTCCAGGCATGAAGGGAATGAATGTAGTAATATAGGCATAATCTTTTATTTTTTTTTTTTATGTTTATTTGTTGCTGGGGAGGCCTCTGCTATGGCAGGTTTATAGAAGTCAGAAGACAACTTTCAGGAGTTGAGTCTCTTCTGTCATGTGGGTCCTAGGGTAGAACTCAGGTCATCAAGCTTGGCAGCAAGTGCCTTTACCCACTGAGCTACTTCACCATCCCTTACCTTTTATTCGTTTTCTGTTTTTTTGCTTTATGAGACAGGCTCTCACTGTGGCCCTAGCTGGTCTGGAACTCATTATGTAGACCAGGCTGGCCTCAAACTCCAAGATCTGCCTGCCTCTCCCTTCCGAGTGATGGGATTAAAGGCATGTGCCACCACACCCGGCCACCTTTTATTCTTAATAGGAGAAAAAAAAACCTACAATGTGCTATAGCATGGTTTAGCTATTGCAAGAGTATTATATTGAGTATTTAAAGTAGCAGCCAGCAAAAGAGAACAGGACAGTTTCCTTATTCTGGGAAGATATAAGAAGGTGTTTTCTAAGAAGAGAAACCAGCAGTGTTGCTTAATATTTTTGTCCTGGGAAGAAGTTGGGGGACTTTATTCTACATTGACATGACTTCTTTATTTTCTACATTATTTAAAACAAACAGGTTTCCAAGGTGCTATTGGGAGCTCATGCACTCCTGGCTAATGGGTCTGTGATGTCACGAGTGGGGACAGCACAGTTGGCCCTGGTGGCTCGAGCCCATAACGTTCCAGTACTGGTCTGCTGTGAAACATACAAGTTCTGTGAACGTGTGCAGACTGATGCCTTTGTTTCCAATGAGCTAGGTAAGCAGGGCAAAGGAGAGCTTTTCAGTATCTGAGAGATGTGAGAGGGAGAAGGGAGATTACACTATGACCTGTTTTCTAAAAGAGTATAATGGACCACCTCCCATTGCAGATGACCCTGATGATCTGCAGTGCCAGCGGGGAGAACGTGGGGCACTGGCTGACTGGCAGAACCATCCATCACTCCGGTTATTGAATCTGGTCTATGATGTGACTCCCCCAGAGCTTGTGGATCTGGTGATCACAGAGTTGGGCATGATCCCTTGCAGTTCTGTGCCTGTTGTCCTACGAGTCAAGAGCAGTGACCAGTGAAGGGGAACAGGTCAATAAATGACATGTGCCCTACCCTCACAACTCTGCTGTCATCGTGTCTCTAAACATCTTGCCCACTTTGGTCAGGGGCCCACACTTCCCAAGTCCTCTCATCACCTGGTGTGAGCCTTATACCTTTGTGGAAACCCTTCTCAGGTGACTAGCTGCAGGCTAGTGCTTTGGAGCGAAGTTGAAAATTTGTGTAGGTGTCAAAATTTAGGCATATTACCAGCATATTATATTATTTAGGCATATTACCAACATATTTATATTATTAGGCATATTACCAACATTTAGCATATTACCAGGCATGGTAATTGCCTTTAAACCCAGCATTTGTGGGGTAGAGATAGACATACCTCTAAGTTCAAGGCCACCCTGGTCTACACAGCAAGTTCCTGATCAGCCAGGGTTAACATGAGACCCTGTTTCAAAAACAAAACAACAGGGCTGGAGAGATGGCCTAGCGGTTAAGAGCACCGACTGCTCTTGCAGAGGACCTGGGTTCGATCTCCAGCATCCACATGGCGGCTGAGAACCGTCTTTGACTCCAGTTCCAGGGGAATCCAACACCCCCTTCTGACCCCCGCAGCATTGCACGACACGGGTGCACAGACCTACATGCAGACAGTACATTCTACACATACGAAAATAAATTTAAAAAATAATAATAAAAAAATAAAATAATGAAAAGCTATTCATAACTTCAGTCTTTAATACTACTGCTATCTCATGTAATGCCTGAGCTAGATATTGCAAGGGATAGAGATACAACCGTCATAGCTAGTTGTGGTGGTACCATGCCTACAGTCCTAGTGCTGAGGCAGAAATAGAAAGATCAAGAGTTGGAGGGCAGCCTGGGCTAAATAGGACTCTCAAAAAAACTGGGCTAGAGGTTATAGCTTAATGGTAGAACACATGCTTGTCTTTAATAAGGCCCTGGGTTTATCCCCAGTACCACTGGTCCTAGCCTTAGTAATAATTTGGCATGTATTAAGTACTTAATGGATGTTGGAAATAGTTCTATCCCCTACTCCCCACTCCCCCCCCCCTTTTTTTTGTCTTTTTGAGACGGGGTTTCACTGTAGTCCCAGCTGGCCTATAACTTGTGTAGATGAGGCTGGGCTTGAACTCAACAGAGATCTCCCACCTCTGCCTCCTTAGTGCTGGGATTAAAGGCATGTGCCAGTTCTACCCTTTTTTTTTTTAATCCATTTTTTTAAATTTTATTTTATATGTATATGAATGTACTGTCTGCATGTAGGTCTGTGCACCCGTGACGTGCAATGCCCTGGAGGTCAGAAGAGGGCGTCTGATTCCCCTGGAACTGGAGTTAAAAATGGTTTTTAAACTCCATGTGGGTGCTGGGAATCGAACCCGGGTCTTCTGCAAGAGCAGTCACTGCCCTTAACCTCTGAGCCATCTCTCCAGCCCCTAGTTCTTTATTTTTAAGATGGGGTTGCCCAGGCTGGCCTGGAATTCCTGAGTTCCATCTCTCCAGCCGAAAAGACTCCCCTCACTTTCTTTTTTTTTTTTTTTTGGCTTTTTCAAGAAGACGGGGTCTCCCTGCCTGTAACCCCAGCTGTCCTGGAACTCGCTCTGTAGACCAGGCCGGCCTTGAACTCATAAAGATCCGCCTGCCTCTGCCTCCCAAGTGCTAGGATTAAAGGCGTGTGCCACGACGCCCGGCCACTTTCTTAAATACTGACAGGATACTCAACTTTTGTAAGGGTTCAAATTGTTTCATAGATGCTAGGTCAATGCTTAAGGCAATGTGGGGTCTGGGACACTACCAACATTTTAGAGAGACTATTTACAAATGTGGCTGAGTGTAATCAAGGTAGCTTTAGGAAGTGTCCAAGCATGGCTGGGTAGGTAGTTCATGGCATGGTAGGGTGCTCCTGTAGCATAGCTGAAGTCCTGGCCCCAGATCCTCAGCTCTACAGGTGCTCAACAAGGACTACAATCCCACCACATGTAGAAATAGATGATCAGAAGTTCAAGGCCAGCCTCGGATTAGGTGAGACAGTCTCAAATAACAAAAGCACACAAAGACCCTCAAAGTGTTCGTAAAACTTCTACTTTGGGCAGGGCGTGATGGCCAGTCCTTATATCCTACACTTGGGAGGTAGAGGCAGGGCGGATCTTTGTGATTCAGGCCAGCCTGGTCTCTACCAACGTGAGTTCCAGGACCAGCTGGGGCTACAGGAGACCCTGTCTCGAAAAGACAAAAAAAAAAAAAACAAACTTTCTACTTTGATTACTCAAGGTTCACCTGGAAAAAATCAGACATGCACAGAAAGAAGATACTAAATCAGACAAAACATTGATGCTGGTCAGCTAATACTGAAGCTAAGTTCTGGGAGTTTTGACACTGCTATGGGCTGAAGAAAACAGTAATGGGGCTGAGAGACTTGGCCTAGCAGTTAGATCGCCGATCGCTCTTACAGAGGACCCGGTTCAATCCCCAGCACCCCCGACATGGCGGCCAGAACCGTCTGAAACTCCAATTCCAGGAGAACTCTAGTTCCAGGGGAATCTGGGGGACACCTTTTTGACCTCGCGGCTTGACAGACACGGGATGCAAAACTTGAGCATGCAGACAGTACATTCACTACACATATAGAAATACAAACAATTTAAAAACAGGCTCTTAAAAAAACACCACAAAAAGCTCGGGCATGGTTGGTGCACGCCTTTAATTCCTAGCACATTGAGAGGCAGAGGGTGGATTCTTTGTGACGTTAAGGCCACGCCTAGGTTTCTTCAGAGTGTTACCAGGAAGCTGGGTACAGGGGAGACCTGTCGAAAAACCAAAAAAAAAAAGAAAGAAGAAACAGCATGGTATTTTGGTCTTCTCCTTCCTTCAACTTACTTCAAAAAGAATCCACACCAACCCCCTCCTAATCTTTCTCTAGGGCAGCAAGTCTTCAAGGGTTTCAGAGAACTTCCCTTCCTCCATCCCCCCACCCAGATACGTCACACAAGGCATGTTGGTCACGCAAGCAAATAACTGTGATGACTAGGCGGAGCCCAGGCCTCAGCCAAGGTTGTGGTGGTGCTCACCATGTACACAGCTTGCATGTACGCTGGCTGGTTCTCTACGACCATGGTACTCCATGGGGAGCTGGTAATTATCCAACCTCTGATAGCCAGTGGGGCACCAGTCCACAAACTGGATGCTGCACTTGGTTTCGATGGTGGCAATAGCAGCATTGACATCTTTGGATACCACATCACCACAGTACAGTAGGCAGCAAGCCATGTACTAACCATGGTGAGGGTCACATTTCACCATCTGGTTGGCTGTCTCAAAGCAGACATTGAACCCTACAGAGAGCTGCTTATGGTAGACTTTCTCAGCAGAGATGACAGGGGCATATGTGGCCAGAGGAAATGAGTGTGGGGATAGGGTGCCAGGTTGGTCTGGGATTCTGTCAGATCTACATTCAGGTCTCCATTAAATCTCAGGGAAGCAGTGATAGAATACACACAATTTGACCCATCAAACTATGGTAGTGTAGGTTGGATGTTCAATGTTGAGATTTCTACGACAGTCATAGATGGCCTCGTCTACCATGAAGGCACAATCAGTGTGCTCCAGGGTGGTGTGTGTGATGAGGATAGAGTTGTAGGGTTCAATGACAGTGGTGGAAACCTGGGGGGCGGAGTACATGTAGTACATGCGAGAACTCCAGCTTGTGACTTTTTTTTTTTTTTTGGTCTTTTGAGACAGGGTCTCCCCTGTAGCCCCAGCTGTTCTGGAACATCGCTCTGTCGACCAGCTGGCTTGAACTACACAAAGTATCCGCTGCCTTCTGCCTACCCAAGTGCTAGATTATCAAGTGTGTGCGCCACCACGACCCGGCAAGCTTCGACTTCTTTCTGCAATCAACGGAGCCATCCCATCAGCAGGGAGGTGAACCCAGAGCCAGTGCCCCATAGAAGCTGTGGAAAACCAGGAAGCCCTGAAGACCTACCTGCACACTGGTGATTTTGGTGTGAGACAAGGTCAATGATCTTGCCAATGGTGCAGTGCCCACAGGCATAGTTATTGGCAGCATTTTCCTTGCCCGTGATGAGCTGCTCGGGGTGGAAGAGCTGGCAGTAGGTACCAGTGCAAATTTCATCAATGACCATGGAGTTCCAGGTCTACAAACACTGCCCTAGGCACATGCTTGTCAGTTCCTATCTCACAGAAGAAGGTGTTGAAGGAGTCATCTCCCCCCCAGTGGTCTTGTCATTTGGCATCTGGCCATCGAGTGTGTCCGGATAAGCTCCCAGTGTTGCCAATCTGAACACCAGCCTGGCCAACGCGAATGGAGATGCACTCACCATGGTGAGTACGAGTTAGGAGACAAAGGTGACAGGAGACACAGGTCCCAACTACCTTCCCTGACAAGCTAAGAATCTACGTCAGTGAATCACAAACTCTTTTTTTTTTTTTCTTTTTTTTTAAGGTGTTTATTTTTATAACTACTACATATAGGGTCTGTTGGAGTGGTGGCACACATCTTCCCAGAAGGTAATTCTAGAGGAGTTTGAGGCTAGCCTGGCCTAAGCTAACTGGTTCCAGGCCAGCCAGGCCAAACTATGTGGTTTAGCATGACCCCTGGAACTTCGATACTACCTTATCTTGCCAACGGCGGTTATTAACATGATGTGCATGAACATGTGCTGTTTATGAGGTAGTAGGGCTTGAACCCAGGGCTACATGGCAAGCAAGCACTCTATCAACTTGGCCATATTTGCAGTCTTTTATTTTTTATTTATTTATTTTTTTGAGACAAGCTTTTGGTTGTAGTGCCAGGAATAGTGACTCAGGCCTAGTAATCCAGAATTGAGGAGTAGAGCAGTAGCAGAGAAATAAGGTCAATCTAATTAAAAATAAAATAAAGGGCTGGAGAGATGGCCTAGCGGGTAAGAGCACCGACGCTCTTGCAGAGGACCCGGGTTCAATCCCCAGCACCCACATGGCGGCTGAGAACCGTCTGTAACTCCAATTCCAGGAGAACTCCAGCTCCAGGGGAATCCGAGACCCTCTTCTGACCTCCGCGGCATTGCACGACACGGGTGCACAGACCTGCATGCAGACAGTACATTCATACACATAAAAAAAAATAAAATAAAATAAAATAAAATAAAATAAAATAAAGTAAAATAAAATAAAATCAAGTCTATAAGCACATTTGAGGCTGGCAGGACTAGAGGACACTCTGTTTCAAACAAAGTTATCTGTCCTCACATTTCGCATTCCTCCCACTTCATCCTGACGGTGGGATCACAAACGTACGCTACTATGCCAGCTCTGCTTTTATGCTACTTGCCCTTAAAGTTAATTATAGGAAGACTGACAAACTCTATAGTGTGAGCTAAACTCTGTTGGCAGTACAGAGTCCTTGGAAACAGACATGAATGATGCTGCTGGGTCTAGTGAAGTTGGTGAAAGCTTCACTGGGAATATTTGACCAAGTCCTTAAAAGAGAATTTCCCAACTGGAAAAAGAATGAGGTTGTAGCTGGGCATAGTGGTGCACGCCTTTAATCCTAGTACTCAGGAGGCAGAGGCAGGCTGATCTCTGTGAGTTCAAGGCCAGCCTGGTCTACAGAGTGAGCTCCAGGGAAGCTGGGACTAAAGGGGGACCCTGTCTCAAAAAGACACACACACACACACAAATAGAATGAGGAGGTAGATCATGAGAAGAAATAGTGTGGACACAAAAAATAGACCTTAGAAGGAATGGCCAATTTCCAAGAGTCAAGTAGTATGCTGATGAAGCTTAACATTTCAAAGTGATAAAGCTGCAAAGGTGGGTTGGGGCTTGATGGTGAGACACTAGCCACTGTGAGCTTAGGAATGGAAAAGCATCTATGTTGTCTGTGTGGGTGTTTCTAAAATTTTCAAGTAGGACAAAAGGAGAGTGAAATATGAATAAAATCTCCATCACTAGATGCAGCAATTATCAAA
Source organism: Rhizomys pruinosus (assembly GCA_009823505.1). Lineage (NCBI taxonomy): Eukaryota > Metazoa > Chordata > Mammalia > Rodentia > Spalacidae > Rhizomys > Rhizomys pruinosus. Next base: position 467,492 of record VZQC01011170.1, on the reverse strand, counting down.
ACCATCTTTTTTTTTTTTTCTATCTTTTTGGAGCTGGCCTGGAACTCATAGAAATCTACCTGCCTCTGCCTCCCAAGTGCAGGGATTAAAGGTGTGCACCACCATGCCTGGCTTAAAAATTACTTTTATCAAAAAAAAAAATTACTTTTATTGCTGGGCATTGTGGTGCATGCCTTTAATCCTAGCACTTGGGAGGCAGAGGCAGGCGGATCTTTGTGAGTTCAAGGCCAGCCTGGTCTACAATGTGAGTTCCCTGTCTCGAAAAGACCAAAAAAAAAAAAAATTACTTTTATCTTGTATGTGGCAAGGGGAGCACACATGGGTGGCAGACAGAGGACAATCTGAGGGAGGTGGTATTCACCTCCACTATGTAGGACCCAGGGACTGAACTAAGGTGGCCAAGCTTGGCAACAAACATTGTTACTCACTATTTTATTTTATTTTTTCCTTGCTGAAATTACTGCAGCAAAGCCCAGGCATTAATCGTTTTCACTCCTGCAGACTTCAACATGTCTTAAAACTATGGAAATTTGGGCTGGAGAGACGGCCTAGCAGTTAAGAGCGCCAACCGCTCTTACAGAGGACCCAGGTTCGATCCCCAGCACCCACATGGCGGCCGAGAACCATCTGAAACTCCAATTCCAGGAGAACTCCAGTTCCAGGGGAGTCCGACACCCTCTTCTGACCTCTGCAGCATTGCACAACACGGGTGCACAAACTTGCATGCAGACAGTACATTCATACACATACAGAAATAAAATGAAAAAAAAAACAACAAAAAACTATGGAAATTTGCCGGGCATGGTAGTACATGCCTTTAATCCCAGTTTTGGGGAGGTAGAAGCATGTAGATCTCTGTGAGTTCAAGGCCAGCCTGGTCTACATAGTGAATTCCAGGACAGCTGGAGCTACAGGGAGACCCTGTCTCAAAAAAAGACAAAAAAAAAAAAAAAGATGGGAATTCATGGTTACTAGATAACACTTAATATGATGTAATCTATAACCAAATTTGTCTCAAAATTTGCTTTTTACGGCTGGGCGTGGTGGCACACGCCTTTAATCCTAGCACTTGGGAGGCAGAGGCAGGTGGATCTTTGTGAGTTCCAGGACAGCTGGGGCTATAGGTAGACCCTGTCTCGAAAAGACCAAAAAAAAAAAAAAAAAAAAAAAAATTCTGTTTTAAATTGGGTTACGCTGAGTCAAGTGTCCATATACAATAGCAACTGGTGGTTATATTTCAAAAAGTGGGATTGGGATATGGCTCAGTGACCAAGCACCTGCCTAGTATATATGAGATCCTGGATTCCATCCCTAACACCCACAGAGGACAAAATTGAGTTTCTCATTTCCATTACATTGTCCTACAGAAACCACTTTGACTGTCATAAAATCTTTCTAGATCTGACTTTATTTTTATTTTTTATTTTATTTTGGTCTTTTTAAGACAGGGTTTTCCTGTAGCCCCAACTGTCCTGGAACTTGTTATGTAGACTAGGCTGGCCTTGAACTCATGGAGATATCTGCCTCTGCTTCCCAAGTGCTGGGATTATAGGCAAGCACCACTATGCCCCCAAATTAACAACTGTTCTTAACTCCCGTTCCAGAGTATCTGATGCCCTCTTCTGACCTCCGTGGGTACTGCACAACACAGGTGCACTTTTTTTTTTTTTTATTAATTTTATTTATTTCTGTATGTGTATGAATGTACTGTCTGCATGCAAGTCTGTGCACCCGTGTCGTGCAATGCCGCGGAGGTCAGAAGAGGGTGTCGGATTCCCCTGGAACTGGAGTTCTCCTGGAATTGGAGTTTCAGACGGTTCTCGGCCGCCATGTGGGTGCTGGGGATCGAACCCGGGTCCTCTGCAAGAGCGTCGGCGCTCCTAACCGCTAGGCTATCTCTCCAGCCCAGGTGCACTTTCAAGTATATATATATATACTTTATTTTGAGATAGGGTCTCCCTGTAGCCCCAGCTGGGCCGGAACTCACTTTGTAGACCAGGTTGGCCTTGAACTTACAGAGATCCACCTGCCTCTGACTTCTGGAGTGCTAGGCTTAAAGGTGTGCACCACCAAGCCCAGCAAAATAATATACTTAAAAAAAAAAAAAGAGGATCTTTGTGAGTTCAAGGCCAGCCTGGCCTACAGAGTGAGTTGTTCCAGGTCAGCTGGGGCTACAGGGAGACCGTCTTGAAAAGAACCAAAAAAGGGGCTGGAGGGATGGCCTAGCGGTTAAGAGCGCCTACTGCTCTTGCAGAGGACCCGGGTTCGATCCCCAGCACCCACATGGCGGCTGAGAACAGTCTGTAACTTCAATTCCAGGAGAAGTCCAGTTCCAGGGGAATCCAAGACCCTCTTCTGACCTCCGCGGCATTGCACAACACGGGTGCACAGACCTACATGCAGACAGTACATTCATACACACACACAAAAAAATAAAATAAAAAAAAAGGAACAAAAAAAAAAAAAGAAAAAAAAAAAGAATGCTTTCTGGATGGCTGGAGAGATGGCTCAGTGTTTATAGCTGTTCTTGCAGAGGACTGGGGTTCAATTCCCAGCACCCAGCACCCACATGGAATCAAACAATTGTCCTTAACTCCAGTTCTAGGGGATCTGACACCCTCTTCTGGCCTTCAAGGACATTCCATAACATGGAGCATTTAATGCAAACAAAAAACTCATACACATAAAAATAAACCAAGAAAAAAAATTTTAAAGAATGCTTTCCTTGGGGCTGGAGAGATGGCCTAGCAGTTAAGAGAACCAACTGCTCTTGCAGAGGACCCGGGTTCCATCCCCAGCACCCACATGGCGGTTGAGAACCGTCTTTAACTCCAGTTCCAGGGGAATACGATGCCCTCTTCTGACCTCTGGGGCATTGCACAACACAGGTGCACAAACCTATATGCAGACAGTACATTCATACACATAAAAAAAAATTAAAAAAATGCTTTCCTCATGAAAATTACAATTGTGCTTATTTATCTAAATGTGAGCCCAGCAATTCTAGGAATCATCCTACCCATAAAGTAGCCTGATTGAAGTAACTCAGATACAAAGTTATGTGTAGCAGCATTGCTATAATAGCAAAAAACCCTAGAAACTACCCAGTAGCATCAGTATAGGACTAATTAATTATACTATATTAATACAATTAAATACTAAGGAGTCATACAGGGTGAAGGTTTTTAAAATATATTTTATTTATTGTTTTTATGTGTATGAGAGCATTACCTGCATGTTGGTACCCATGTCGTGCAATGCCCATGGAGGTCAGAAGGTATCAGATTCCCTGGAACTGGAGTTACAGACAGTTGTCAGCTGCCATGTGGGTGCTGGGAACTGAACCCAGGTCCTCTGCAAGCGCAGTCAGTGCTCTCTACCACTGAGCCATCTCTCCAGCCGGGTGAAGGTTTTATATACAGAAATGGAACAGTATATAGGTATGCTCAGTGAAAACAGCCAAATACAGGAAAGTATATGTAACTATTTGAATTTTAAAAGTGAGCTGAGGGTTGGAGTGATGAACAAACAGTTAATAGTGCTTGCTGCTCTTTCCAGAGGACCTGAGTTCAATTCTACCACCCATGTCAGGTGACTCCAGCTCCAGACCTGGCACTCTCTCTGGGCTCTGCAAGCACTCGTGTGAATGTGTGAATATGAGCATACTTACACAGATACTCATATACATAAATAAAACTGTGTGTGTGTGTGTGTGTGTGTATATATATATATATATATATATATATATA